>CAJUYG010000687.1:102199-125262 GCA_910591675.1 Galerucella calmariensis | reverse complement strand
AAAAAAACTGTTCAACCTGGTCTCTTTACATAAAGTGTACAACCAATAACACAAAAAGCCTGAAGGCTGAGGAGCCGAAGTCTCGAAGCAATAAATCAATCAGAGCCTGTATTTATGACGTAAGTCTTCATTGAAACATTACAAAACTTATAGTAATTTTTTGTCATTTATTTCTTGGTTTCCAATAAATATATAACGGAAGAACTTTATAAAGATATAACACGTGAAAAAATATGCCTTCCCGTCAACATGTTACACCTATTGAAGCTGAATAACATCAAAATATTAGATTGTCTAGTAAAATTTATAAGGATGATTATCATATCGATATGGTTAGGTTAGTTAGGTTAGATAGAGCTCGTGACCTTTGTTTCCCAACCCAAATGTGTATATACCTTCCATCCGAGGTCTACCTGTGTATGTGTTCAAATAATTCCCTGAACGACCCCAGGGCGAGAAAAATTGTAACCCTGTACCAATCCTTAGATAGTAAAGCGATACTAATCTGAATTGCAGAGGACGATAGGTTGATAGGATAAATCAGGATAGGATACATTTACAATACGAAAGTCAATAACAAATACAATATCGAATCTGATTGATACTTCATTAAAATTATATTCAAAAACAAATATTATAATACCTCTATACACACTTCATATATATAACCTAACACAAAATAATTGGTTGCATGAAGTCCTCCAAACGCCTTAAAAAAAATAAAAACAATCATAATCCAGCTTTTTCTCTCGTGACTACGTCCCTGATAAATTATTTAGGTATATTATAAATTACAAACCAAATCGCATTGATGAATTCTAAATCCACTTTGCAGTTTGTGTTGAACTTCCATAGTGTATTTAAAAATAAATGGAATGTTTATTATTTCCACTCAAATAGTCAAACATACAAAAACGCATTAAACGCAGTGAAACGTGCGAATTTCGAAAATAATAGGATTATATCAAATGTGAATGTGGGAATTGATTTTATGTATTTAATTGATATTTTGACAAAACGACTACCTATACAAAATTTGCTGCATCCACAAAAACTAATTTGGTATAGATGATTTATAGTAAGTCGATATAAATGGGCATTGAAAAAGTGTTTGTTACCACAATTTTTATATCTAATCTATGTAAATTCATCAAATAAAAATATGTGAAAACCATCATTACGGAAGGATTCAAGCAATTAACTCGTTAATTATAGTACAGCTAATAACGTTAACTGTTAGATTTATTATAGGTAGTTTTAAAAAAGAATTGGACGCATAAATTCGATGCTGAGAGTTAAAACATTCAAATCGAGAAACACCTCAACAAATAAAAGAATCCTATGCCATATCTTTACTTCCTTGTGTTGCATAGATCGTGTTGAAACAAAAAATGATTCAATAACGCCAATGAAATGAAAAATGATGTTTGAATAGCTTTAAAAAAATGATGGTAAATATAGCAGGTTCTTGCCTAACTGACTGATTAAATTCGTAAACTAAGCCGGTTCGCAGGACTTTGTTACCTTATGAATCTTAAGAAAAAAAATGTATTTTAACGAAACTAGAAAAAAAGGGAAAGTATTTTAGGGCGCCACTAATTTAAACTAAAATAAAATTAGAAACAAAATCGAATTTAATGGTCAGCTAACTTTTAAACTTTCTGTTCTTTCTTTTCGTTTCTGTGTAATAAATAAAACTATTTGATTAAAAAAAATGTATATAATTTCTGAACTTACAAAAAGAGGTTGGTAAACATAAAAAATATCAAAGACTTAGCACTAAAAATAGTATATTGTGCAACAAGAGGGAAAAGTACTTTCCCCACATGTTGCACACTATACTTTTTATACAACTGCACAAATTTAAAGAATACAAGTAAAGTAACTTGATATTTATTTTTATGTTTAGTCAAACAAAAATAACACTAAAGTATCCCATCTCTAAACTGTTGAATAATTTTATTCAAAATGATAGTTGATGGTAAAATTTGTACAATTTCGTATGGTCAAACCCGGAACGTCATTTGTAGTCCTAGGGACCGTTGTACTACTCCTAGGGACCGTTTGTTTTTACTCCAATGAACTGTTTCACTTCAAAGGACTGTTGTACTACAAGGGACTGTTTGTACTCCAAGGACTGTTTGTTTCCAAGGGATTGTGCAGTAATCCAGATTCTTATGTTATAACGACACTTATTAGTATTTAATACTGGTGTTAAAATTATTAGTCATAAATTACTGCAAATTTCCACACTACTTGAATTGTCGACCGACGATGAGAGACCTGCCGGAACCTTCTCCATTCTTATTTGAAGACGCTTTCAAATTTCGCGGTAAAATACATTAAATATTGAATTTTAGACAACTATATATACTATTCCACCAAAAATCAAAATTTTGAATAAATTCATTTATAAATGCTGAAGGTTGAACGCAAAGTTCACGTTTCAGTGTGTTTTTGCTATTTCGACGTTGCAATCTTACATTATATTTCCTAACTCAACCAAATAAATTAAACAGAATCAGAAAAAGCTGATCTACAAAAATATTACCTAACTTTTTCCAATGATACGTAAATAAATGCATAGAATTATCAAGATTTTATCCGAAAGCAGCTCAGTTATACCTAATTTTCGCACTTTTTGTGTTCGCAATATACGAATCGAGAAAATATTTCCAAGGGAAGAAGAATCTCATTATCTCGCATTCTTGTAATCTCCGCATACTTTAAAGTTTTCTTAAGAGAAGAAATATTTCATATTCACTTTTATAAAAAGATACAAATACACTTAGAGAAGCGTTTTGCATTTCATTTTTTATTTTATGAACGATCTTTTTAGCAGTCTCTTTATTTTTATTGGTAAAAGTGTAGAAAATAGGTATAAATTATTTTTTCCTGTTTTATTTGAATATTATTTAAAATTTTTACATTTAGTAATTCTTCTTGCTAATATTTTTTTCCTATTCCATACAACTAAATCCATATGATATATGTAAAGGATAATTAAATGGTTACCTACCATCAGAGCTAGAATGGTTTCACCAAAAAAATATCGCGTTACATTTGCTTCAAAGTCATGCGTTATATAATTGTTACTTTTTTCAAAGTACATAATGAATTTTATTCGTGGAAGGATGGTAATGGTGAATAGCGTTATAAACCTTAAGTCCATTTTCCACGGTGCGAGTTGACGCTGCAACTCGAAAAAGTTGCTGGCGCTTTTTTCGTTGGGTGCATGAATTAGAACTTGCTCATATTTTCGAGTGAGAAGTCGCTGCGATTTGAAAACTTTTCTGGTGGATTTTGTCGCACCAACCCAAAATTTCTATTGGCTGCTCCGCTCTGACATTGTTGTCACTGTCAATCAAGTTGGCAACACGTTACGTTTCCCCCTATGCCTGGATGAGTCGCAGCAACAAACTATCGATATGCTGATTGTTCTTTTTCTCGCAGCGATTTGTCCCAGCAACAAGTCGCTGCGATGTGACGTAACGTGGAAAATGAACTTAGAGTAAATAATTCATCTCTCAAGAAGAAGAAAATATATTAATAAAGATCTGAGTTATTTCAAAATTAGATCCAGCAGGCTTAGATTTTAAAAAAAGCAGTACTGTTAACTGCAAGAAACATAAAATTTCGTGGTCAATAACATTATCCATTTATAAAAAGGGACCACAAGATGATGTTTTAAAATGTTTTATATCTTTGCCCAGTAAATCTACTTTACAGTTACTTCTACGATCAGTGCCATTTGAAACTGCAATTAATAAAGCAATTTTTGATAGGCTTAAAGAAATGGTTGTGAAAATGAAGCATATTGATAAAAATTGTGTCTTGCTATTTGGTGAAATAGCTCTATAAGAACAATTGACTTTGGATGTGTCTAGCGACAAAGCTGTAGACATAAAAATTGGAATTCTACTAAGGATAGGGTTAAACTTAGCTCATAAAAGTTTGTCACCTTATAAATTAAAAAATAATATAAGTAGTAAGAGGACTAGCAAATAAAAATAATGTTTTTTCTTTGTAACTTACGGTACTGTGTTTTATTTATTTTGTTTCAGACCTGCTCCTGCCTTCATAGAAATGGAGATCTACTTTCTTTTTTGTTGTTTTTGTGAATAATTTGGAAAAATGTACAATTTTATGTGATATTGGATTAACTTTCCCAAATATAAAATAAGTTTAATAAAAATATGTTATTTTGTGATTAATAATATATAAATATTTGATAAATTGATGGTAGTATAGATGTGGATTATTTGTTATGCTATTATGTGCAGTTTAATAAAAATTTTAAATTTGTGGTCTCAAAATTGTTTATTTATGATAATCATTCCATTAGAAAAAATAAAATGGAATTTTATTTTTTGTAATGAAATAATTATATAATAAAAAATTTTAGACAAATTATAAAGTTTAACTACCCACAATCCAAACTAACCAATTTAAATATCCCGCCTTCAAAAATTAGTTCCTCCAGTCCTTCCTGGTGCGCTTCGATCAACGTGATGCCAACTGGGTCGACAACTCTCATATTATATTTCTCTATGCGGTTTGTTCCAACAACCACGTTCTGATATTGCACTAAAGAACTATAATTTCTTTCATTTAATGTTTTTGAACTTTCTTGCTAATCAGAATTGAGAATAAATTTCCTTAAAGCGCTTTATTTCATTAATATGATAATATTGTTAATTAATACTTTATTTTGAAAGCGAAATTTTCGATTTTCATAGTTTTTCTGCTAAAAAATTGAACCTAACGATAAATTTGTTACTGGATTTATTTCAAGTAAAATAAGTCTCGCGCACGCAGAGAATTTTCTATTAATTAACGATTTTGGTATAGGCAACCAAACATACACCAAATCTGCATAATATGATTAGACCCAGTTTATATCGTGGATTAGACCTATGAAAGTTTCAAGCTGTTGAAAATAGTTACTTTATAAGATACCTTGTACAGTTGACAGAAATGTTCTGTAACTATTACTAAAGGATATTAACAATCTCGAACGTTGAAATAAATCTATTGTTAATCGACCTTGTTGGTTAAATTACTATAAAAAGTATTCAAGACAGTCAGACGAGAAAGAAATTTTGTAAGGGAGACAAACATTGATTATTTTGTAGATGCTTAATGATAAATAAGTTATATATCAATTGAGTCACAATGTTGATCTATGTCCAATAATAGCAATTGTTAATAGTTACAATGAAAACAGTTACTTCCTAAACACATTCTATTTAATCACATTCTAAAGAAGATAACCATGATCGACAAAATGTCAATAACGAATTATACATTGAGGGCAACGACCCTATATTTTGTTTGTTTATTTACAAGAAATAATAAAAAAAAACTGTATAAGCAAGAAACACGGGTGTTGATAGATCATAGTAACACTTTGTTTATATACTATGGCTAGATCAGCTATAGCTTCCTGGACGCCTATTCTCATCGATAGAACATAGTTGAGAGAAGTGAGTATTCTATCACACGAGTAGAAACGTTCCTTGCTCTCTTGAAATTTCGAACCGCATTCTGAGCCATGCGAAATTCTTGGACATTGTTGCCGTATGTTATCAATGAATTGAAATGTATGTGGTAGAACATTTGCTCAAATAATAGTTTAAGAGTAACAAGAAAACGTCATATCTTGATAGATGTCATTTTATATTTTAATCTTAGAATCTTAGTGATAAAACTTCCAAATCATAGATATAATATAAAATAAAAATGGACCGAAAACCTTCAATCAGCTCTGTGCAAAAAGATGTATTAGTGCAGTTTATGAAGAGACATGAAGATTTACAAACGGGCCGGTTTACTTTTTTTACTTTAATTCATGACATATCAATGACATATCAATGTAAAATACGTTATGCGCATGCGATTTGCATGAAAATATTAGATTCGTGTGCTTCAAATCAGGAGAACAAAATTGCTCCTCTTCTACCAAAATTTCATAGGAAGGGAATCGCCGAGAATACGGCGTATAAAATTTCAATGGAACAATGGCGGATTTTCTCGTAGGAACGCTCACATCTCTTGGTTGAGAATAAGTACCCTGGGCGGAGAGGAAAACCTACACGTACTGGGCAGACTTACCGGGGCTTACTTACTCACTCTAAGGCGTTCATATACTACTCTTCGAGTACAAAAAATAAGCAGATCCTGAAATGGAGTAGAACAAACCTACGCATTCTGTCGGGACTGCTTACAGGACATTGTTGACTAAATTACCACCTAAAGAATATGAGTCTGGTTCAGACCTCGGACTGTCTGCTCTGTAATATGGAGGACGAAACTGCGGAGCACATACTATGCTCATGCCCAGCCTTGGGCAGGTAAGGTAAAATATATTCGGTTTCAGTACCTTCTAGCCGAACGACTTCAAAAAAGTATCACCAAATACAACCATGGACTTCGTCAGAAGAACAGGCTTGTGGGGTGAATTGTAATCCCTAGGGGTGAGCCAAAAAAGACCTAACGAAAATCGCAGTGGAGGTGGCGAGAAGGCCCCACTCACATAGAACCTAACCTAACGGATGTGCTTTGAGGAAAATATGGGTTATCTCTGTGTATAATAAATGGAAACTATTTTGGCGCCCATAATTTTCAAATCCAACTGCGCTTTATTTTTGAAAAAGTGGATCAACCAAATAGGTTTGCCTGAAACAGGAGTTTCATATTTGTTGTATTTTTAAAGAGAGAAAAGCAAAACTAACATTTGAAATAACACAATTCTGATTTTCTAACGATCCGAATCATGTTCTCTTAAATGTAAGGGTCGTTAGAATCTTTCCATTAGATTGGTGTATTACAGGTTGCCTGCAACTGGGTCGAACCATAGAGAACTAATAATGTGCAAGCTGTTAAAACGTGTAGCGTTCTGTGGAATAAGCAGATTCAAATATCTTATTAGGTATATAATAATAGTATAGGGAATGATGGTAGGGGGATCGAAAACCCTTTGCAAGTGAGAAATATTATTAATTTAATTAAATATCGATAATAAGCACACAATCACAATGACACAATATTAAATAATTAAAGCATTTTATTCAGGTAACATAAGTAATACCTACAGCATCCTAAATCATTCATATATACAGTGAGGATATTGCGTGTGTGCGTCAATCATCCAATGTGGGTTTTCTTGATTTCAATATCTGCAATTTTGACGATTCACGGTACCATGTACCTGCATATTAATTCGGGTCATGAACTTTTTGGAAAATCTTCATTCTTGCCTGAAAAAAAAACTAAACAAAAATGATAAAGTAATAAAGGAACGAAGGCACCCAAAGTTCCTTAACTGCCCATGTTGAAAATTTTTATTGAGAGAAACCTTCAAGAGTGGGATGGGTGTATGTATGTATGTATTTTGGGGTAAAATTCACTGAGACCTAAAAGATCTATTGTGCCCCCTTATTTCTTCTTAGTTTCTAAGGAGAGACTCAGAAACTAGTAGCTCCTTTATTCCTATTTCCCGGAGGAATTTTGAGATATCTGCAGGCTTCAACTTAGGTAAATGTTACTCTTCTATCCAGTAATCTCCCAGGTGCTATGCTCTAGGATTCTAAAGTGCTCTGAAGTTAGAAAGTTTGTGGATGGAGGTTTCTTCTTCCAAGACACAAAATGGGTGGATGGAATGATTATTTTTCCTTCCCCTTCTTGAAAAAAATTTCTCATTATAAATATAGACTTATTTTCAAATAGAGGAAATGTTAGGTTCTCAGTAGCATCCCGTGGGCTTTGAATACCTGTGTGTTTGTGGAGCCTAAGGACACCTGGGCAGGTATCAGATGAGAAAGGTAACTAAAAATAAGAGTTACTTTACTTAAATTTGTATGTCTGATTTTTATATACAGTCAAACCTGGATAAGCGAGAGTTCAAGGGAGCACAATCTCATTCTCGCTTATAGAGGTTTCTCACTAACCCGAGTTTCTCGCCAATGCAGGTACATGTGTAGCGTTTCTCTCTTATAGGGGTACGCAGCAATAACAAGTCACAACAAGTACGAATGTAGTAAATATATAGGAACAATATTGACGAGAATACAAAAACAATGGTAGGAAGTTCCACGAAAGTTAAGAATACGGAGGTCTATGAGGGAAAAACGACTCTCTCTTACAGAGGTTTCTGTTTCTCGCTAATAGAGGTTTTGGTAGCTAAAAATGACGGGTCTTGGCTATTACTCTCACTTATAGAGTTTTCTCACTTATCCAGTTCTCACTTATCCAGGTTTGACTGTATTTTGTAGAATAATATTCTAAAGTAGTATCATGAGTGTCAGACACTTTTCATGGACCAAAACTTTTGTCAGACGCTTCAAGTCTCCAAAAAAAAAACTTTATTTATTTTCACATGTTTGACTTCCAAATATGTTATCAAGGCAACTATTACTGAGTTATATGTGCTCTAACAGATCCGAACTATACTGAATACTAAACGTTGTGCATGAAGTGCACATACACAGTAGACTGAGACATAGTGAGTTAATATATATAATGCCCGTATTTATAAACAAGACTTGAGGCTGAGCACGTAAAATGTAAAATGTGTCAAGAATTGATGCTCAAGCCCGTACTCAGCCTCAAGACTTGCTTATAAGTACGGGCATAAGAGAAGGGGAGCCGAGTTACTATAGACCATAAGGCATCCTTTAGGTATCTATGACTATAGACAGTGAGACATTCATAGTGTTCTCGCACTTATACTCCCGGCTAATATTTTTTATGTTTAGGGGCTGTTCGGTCATTACAATTGGTCTGACTAACGAAATATAACTTAGTAATAGTTGTCTTGATAACATATTTGAAAGTAAGACATGTAAAAATAAAGAAAGTTTGTTTATTTTTTGTGGAGCTTTAAAAGGCGTCTGACAAATGTTTTGGTCCATGGAAAGTGTCTGACACTTATGATACTACTCTAGAATATTATTCTACAAATCAGACATACAAAAAGTAATGTAACTCTTATTTTTAGTTACCTTTCTCACCTGATACCTGCCCAGGTGCCCTTAGGATAGCTCCACAAACACACAGGTATTCAAAGCACACGAGATGCTACTGAGAACCTAACATTCCCTCTATTTGAAAATAAGTTATGTCTTATCGCTCTGGGATCTTGGACAATTGAACATGTGCAGTTAAGGAACCTAGAGTGATTTTCAGAATCTCGAAGGCGAGGATAAAAATAAATATACTCGTATATTATATATGTCAAAACTGTCAAATAATTCATATATCAGGAAATTTCAATTTAAAAAAAATCTATTTGAAATCGGTTGCAATCTGACCAATCAGAGTTCTACAAGATTGCCATATTAAATTCAACTTACTCCTGGTTTTTGAGGTATAGTCCCTTAAAAATACGAAAAACAAAATGACAAAGTATATAGGCAGTTTATATAATATTCATGTGGGTAGCCATTCCATATGTTAGGTATTCTGTGTATATATTTAATAAAACTAAATAACAATTATTAATTTTTATGGAAATGAATGAATAGTTAATTTAAACTTTTTGAAATGGCAGTTGACATAAATCACTAACTGAAATGTACCTCAAGGTTATCTCTGGATATCACCGATATCACCTACAGAAGCTACTAGTGAGTAATCGACACTGAAACGGTTCGGTTTGATTTTATAAATTAGGATAATTTGCTACCTTAATAGTGACAATAAAATTTTAATTTTTGTTAAAAAGAAGTGCGAGTGGTTCTATTTTATGGATACATGGATAGATGAATACAGAGTTATTAGAAACAGCAGAGAAATTGTCAAATTTGTCGCTAAAACGAAAAATATCACTATTATGTAAGTATTTAATACGGCCTTATATTTCTTTGTTGCTGGTATATATTTTCTTTCAGTTTTGTACCTTTTGTACCTTCTAAAAGTAACGTAGGGTAATTTTTTTTATAAAAATTCTCATTTTAAGAGTTCTAGTTTTGGAAAACATTCCGGTTTTAGCTGAAGTTTGTGTAAAATCAATTGGAAAAGTTAAGGAACGTTTTCGTCTCCATTAGGACTATTTCCTTTGATTAGAAATATGCCGGTATAAGCCGTATACGCGCCAATTTCACAAAAGCCGGTCGTTATTAGTTATATAAGTGTTTACTTACAAATACTTCTAATGAATCACATATTTGTTCTCGATCAAATAGAATATTCATTATTACAATTAAATTTTTGTTTCTATTAGTATAAAATATAATAATTATTAGTATAATTATAAGTAGTGTCTTTCAGGTATAATTAATTTGGACGAATTTGAAATTTGACAGATCAACGAGTTGTATTAAGTGAGAGATTTAAGAATTTTTCCATTCAAAATAACTTCCATCAATAATTTTTTGTCATCGTTTTTTTTTACTTCAGCTTGTTTACTCATTCTAGAATGTTTGGATCATAGATTACATGTTCGGATGAATATAATATATTTTATATTCGGTTACTTGATTCACAAGGGACTTGATGCGGACTACTGAAAATTATAATAATACAGGGCGGATTCGAATTGAAATGGACTAAGTGGAAAATTGAGGCCGGCAAAAATTGTTATGATGATATTTAGTTGCAATTATCTCAAAAACTACTTTATGTCCATTTATCAATTGTTTTTGTTCATTATTTCAATGTAAAATGTTGTTTACTATTTAAAGCTGTTCTCGCAAATATTTGATAGAGATACGTGTTGGGAAATTTCCATTTATCACTTTTTTATCAACAATCTAAGGGGGAGTCCATTAAATACGTGAGGTGTTCTAAGGGGGGAGGGGATCAAGCTAAATCTTTCCAAATCTCACTTAAGGGGAGGGGAGATCTTTGCAAATATCACGTAATTATTTTTCTCACAGAAAAAAATTGCGTGAAAAATTATTTCTAGAATATAATATGGCCAAATCTGAGAGAATAGTACTTCTGTGCGCGAGCGACAAGGAGTTGAAGGAGCAGATGATTTCATTCAAAACACTTGAATAATATGTTGGTTCCAGTAGTGACTCTTGAGGTCGTGCACGAGTCTCCATGGACTGAATTTGAATAAATATTTTCCAAATTTTTGATTGATATTATTCATTTAATTTTAAATAACCTTAATATTCACAAATACTAGTCTTTGCTACTCTTCAATGGAAATGATAAAACAAGTTTTTTCTCAATAATCCAACACGTTCACAGTCCAAATAGAAGTTTTGTATAATCTCGCGTGAGATTAGGGGAGGGGAGAGGGAGTGAGGAAAATCTCACGATATATCATCGAAAAATTCTCTAAAACTCCTCACGTAATTAATGGACGCCCCAATGCTTAGAAAAATTTACAATTTGGAATTGTACCTGAATTCTTAGAAAATCTGGCGTAACTATTAGAAAAATGTAATTTGCTAAGAAAAATAACCAAAATATCCAATTAGAGATTCTTTTATTCAATGCAGAGCTTAAAAGTATTGTAATAATAAGTATATTACCCAAAATGTATGTTATTTTTTCAGGATATAAAAATAGCGGTACAAGTGAAAATGGGAATTTTGGAATCGCTGGAGATACTCGACAAGTAAAAATGGAACAATCACTAGTCTGTCTTATCCCTAGGGTGACCACTATAACCAGACTTACAGCATTTTTTATTGATCAGTTCAATATTCCACTTCCACCCGACGTCCACATAATTTCTGAAATTCTTACAAGTAGGCACTTTTTTCAAAAGACATATTATGTAGGCTATGACACTCCTTACATTTACCAGCCTTTCTTCCACAAGTTTTTTCTTTCTTTTCCATATATTTTTTTCAGTATTATCTTGATTAAGCTCCGAGTACCTACTTGGTTGATAACGATTGACATTTCCTTCACGGAAACACGTAACCACGCTGTGGGAAAGTACTCAAAGGCTTAGGGTGTCCTCGCCTGCAAAACGAGCTATCACCTATTGGGTCGATTGCGAAAAGTGTTCGCCGGTAGGGGAAATTGTTGCCCAGTATGGGCTATCAAAATATCGTATATCAGCATTTTCATAATTCATTCTGAATTTCATTTTGTGCTGCATTCCAGCCCGGACGTCGGCAATTACTATTTAACCTCAAATATAAACGCCATAAAAAATTATATTTTCTTCACTAAATGTAACATCGTCTAGAAATTCTTATCGTATTTTATCTTCATCAAGTTTATTTCTTAAACTTTTTGGTATATGGTCACCTTGTCCTGTCCTATCCTTCATCAAATGTAAACGTTAAATTAGGTTTTTTTTCCTAACCAATCTTATCATCTGGTTAGTATTATCTTTTAGGTATTTATCAAGACATTTATAATTCTTTTTTCTCTTATTGTTAATATTTTTATTGTTATAATTACACGCACAATTACATTACACTCACATCAACTCACACACCAGACGAGCATCTACTAACTCATTTTCTGTCATACAATCACACACTACACACTCACTAACCCAGTAGTCACTCACTCACTAACTCAGTAGTCACTCACTCACTAAAGCAAAATACACTGCCTCAGCAGTTTCAGTATGTATTTACTCTGCAGTTTCTCGATACAGTGATTCAGCAGTCACTCGGCAGTGTCTCCATAGCCACTCCGTTTGGGGTTACTTGTTAGGTTCTGACCAATCTCTCCGTAGGTAAAAAAATCCTGCACGTCGTGGCTACGGTCCGTAGTAACTCAGTATGGCTCTATGAAGTTCTTCAAGCAGGGAAACTATTGCTATTTATCTCAGTCCTTCAAGCAGGGAAACTATTGTATTGCTATTTATCTCAGTCATCCATGTCGTTCCTGTAGGTCGTTAGAATTGGTTTTGTCGTGTGTTGCTAACAGTTTTCCAATTTATTGACTATCTAGCATATTGTTTATTATATTGTATATTCTCAGGGCTAGTAGGATGTAGTATGTTTTCCGTTTTCTCTCTTTGTTGTTTCCATCTCAGGTCTGTTCTTACAACCATCACAGACAGTCTTTGACAATCCGGGTTCGGCGTAAAGACTGTCTGTGATGCTTGTGAGAACAGACCTCACATGCATTCAAAAAAGGTGTGCTCTGTAGTGTCTTGTCACTGGCAGTATATGCATTCTTCATCTGTGATAATTATTTTGAAACGTTGTGGGTACGCTTGGTATTGTCATGTCCAGTTCATAGTTGTGTTAAAAGATAGTTTATCTATTCATGCTTTTGGTTATTTCTTGTTTTCTGGTCTGGTATTTTCTTTTGTCCACTCACCTTTTCCTTCCCCAATTTTCCATCCTTTTTACCTTGTATCCAAGATTAACCTGCGAGCTATTCTCTTTTGATTTCTTCCTGTTCTATGAGCATTTTTTCTTCTACTAGTAGATCTATTGGCAGTAATTTTTCTCTCGCTAGCAAGGCTTTCGTTGAAGTTGTTCGATATGCGCTGATTGCTATTCTTTTTTGGATTCTAATATGTATATTTTTATGGTGTTCTTTTCTCAGTACTTTTTTTTATGTGACCGATTTGTATAGTACTATGGGGTTTATGGTACCAAAGTGCATTGTTCTTGTTGATTCCTTCGGTTCTCCGATGTTTGGCATCACCATCATAGCCTTATTGGCCTTTTTAGCTATTTCACAGATGTGGTATCCCATATACATATTGCAGTCTAAATGCTTCTGGGCTGGTTATACTGGTTAGGATGTGTTTTATACCTTGATTGTGATTTCCTTCATCTTTCTTGTGGATTACTTTGGTTTTCCGATGTTTGGCATTAACAGTGTAGGGCACCAAATAGCCTTATTTGCATTTTCAGAAATCTTACAAATGTGGTATCCCATATACATATTGCGGTCTAAATGAATTCTTAGATACTTCACTGCTTCTTGGCTGGTTAGACTGGTTAGGCTGTGTTTTCTACATCGATTGTGATTTTCTTTTTCTTTCTTCAGTTTTCTGTGTCGCTATATGTAGCTTTTTCTTAAGCATCCGGTCTGTGATATCTTTTACAACTCTTTTGGATGTTGTTTCTAATTAATGGGCATCTTTGGCTGTTACCTTCACTGCGAGATCGTCAGCGTTCCTTAGGGCAATGTTAGTCTTAATACCTCATCATAGTGCAGGTTCCAGAGTGTGGGGTACCGTCATTTCCAACAAAGGTAAGCCAGATAACTGACTATTATATTGTGTATGTGTGGAACAATGTCTTCTTTGTAATTCTTTCAGGATACCTTCCCATGGTGTGTAGGTTAGCGTATCTTGCACATCATTATGTGCGTCTCTTTTATGTTGCTCTTTCGTTGGCCCCATCCACTATTTCTTTGGCCCGTTTCATTGCGTGTGTCGTTGATATCCCATCTCTGAAACTAGATTGTTCTTCTCATAGACCTCCATCCTGTGAGCCTTGTTCTTGTTGTTACTGTTTCCCCTTTTTTGTTGACACCAACCTGGCTTCCTTCCAGATATTAGGGATTTAGTAGTCTTAGGATTGTATGCATATGTTCTATGACCACTTTTGGTATCAAGCCATTTCAGCCAGGTGTTTTTCTATCTTTTAGGTGCTTGTTGGCTGTCATTAGTTCCATATCTGCAGTTACTCGCGATGCAGGCAAGTAGCCTCTGTTATTGATTAACTAGCTTCCCATCAGTACCTCGACAGTCGCTCAGCATTCACTCCCCAGTTACTCAGAAGTCACTAAGTAGTCACTCAGTAGTATCTCATCTGTCACTCAGTGGACAGCAAGAATTAGTAGGTAGACATTCACATACTAACTCACATACATACCGAACATACTATCACACACCCACTCAGCAGTCACTTAACTCACTAACTCATTGATCACTTTACTAACTATATAACCCGGTAGATACTTACTCACTAACTCCAGCAGTAGCTCACTCACTAACTCAGCAGACACTCACATGTAACTACTGGATAAGTATATTTATTGTATGCTTTTTATGTTTAGTTCTGTAGAAGTTTAGAAATAGGAGTAATATAATTTTGTAGGTAGGTATAGCTCTTTTATATGTATTCATACATTTACACTTAGTCACCCTTAGTCAGTATACCATTTCTATTTATTACCTGTGTTATTGTTTCATAGGTATATTGTAATTAGTATATATTGTATTGACCATTAAAGGAATTGTAAAATCTGTTGGGCAATATATATGTTATTATCTTTATTATTGTGGAATGGTTACACTGTATGTTTTTCACCTTTTTCACTTAGGTACTTAAAGGTACTTAATGTTGAGATTTAAATTTTCTAGAATTGATTTGTTAGTTTCATATAAATATACTTGTCAATAAAATTGTGAAGACTCAAATTGGATTGTTTTATACTTACATACACTCATTCTACTATTTTAGAAAGTATTTTCAAAATTTTGCTGTTATAAATAATTTTAGTTAATCTGGAATATAAAATTTGTTGATTAAATAATGAGTTTTTTTTTCTAGTATCTAATTTTGCAGAATGTCGGAGCTCTTCGATGGTTTCTTCCCCTTCTAAGCAACTACCTTTATCACATTATACATAAACCTGGATGAATTTTTTAAAATGTTTTCTTAGATTACTCTCGTCGCACAACGAACCAATCCATATTTTCACGCACTTTATACTTTTATATATATATATATATATATATATATATATATATATATATATATATATATATATATATATTTATAAATTAAACTTGAAAATAAAAAGGCTAGCGGCCTAGCGGGTTGTCTCTGCTAGCGGGTGTGCTAGCGGGTTAACTGTCAGTTTAAGACGCTAACCTCGAAATTCAGTTACAAAACGCGGCAAACAAATCATATAATGCGCATGCCGAACTGTGGGCTAGAAAATTAAACGGTGCGGCTACAGATTTTACAAATAGATTCCTCGACAAAATGTATATTTCTCAGCTGATTAACGTCTGGTTTTAAAGGACCATTTTAGACAGTGAGATTTCACGATTTGAGAAAATAAAATTATATTATCTCCATCTATGGCCAGCCACCAACTGACAACTGCCCTTGACTTGACACTAATGACAGCACAAACTAATGACAGATGACAGTCGCCCTGAGGAGGGAGTGAGGATAAACGTTAATTTAGTTCTGATTAGTACGTGAACGTTCGTGAACGTATTTATGTCAATTATAGAGTTCATTGATTTATGTACGAATCAAACGTTCGAGAACCTGTACGTGAATTAATCCATGAACATCATACCCTATGCATTGTTGGAACGATTCTACGATTCATTTTTAAACTGTTACCACTTTCAGGAACTTTATTACAGCCCTTTAAGTTCCCGTTTTATTTATGTATGATTTATGTTTATTTACCATTACCTAACCTTTAGGGCGAGTTGTATCAAACACTTTAACTCGGTTTAATGATAACTGATGTTTAGACTGTGGCTATAGATTAGACTGTGGCTGATTGATGTATTTATTATAAACAATCACATCAGTATACACATCAGTCATCATTAATCCGATTTTAGGTGTTTGATACAACCAGATACAACTCGCCCTAAAACATCAACTGACAGTTTGGACTAACGGTTCTACATCCATTCTACATCTCTGATGAAAATGATTGTTTGCCGATACGTTCATGAACGTGTCCGATTTTTGTTGGAACGCATTTTTATCAGTCCGTGGAATTATCGTAACTTGTTGGAACAGAAATTTTGTTATGCGCTTGATCGTGACGTTCATGTACGCATCATTTTGCTTATTTGGAACAAACCTGTTAAATTTTTTCGTTGTCAGATAGGGACCAAAAATTATTTGATAACTAATTAATCTTGACAACGGTAGCTGGAATGCTACCGAAACGTCGAAATAAGATGAAAACAATATTGTGGTGTGATTCCCAGAAAAATAAGAGAAAAAAGAATAAGTAATGCCACAAAGAACATACAGAAGATGATTGGGTCTATGGTCTAATTAGAAGCGTCAAAAATAGTGCTCTGTGGTCAAAAACTAAAATAAAAAGAAGATAGACAACATTTCCCTATCATAAAAGAATGGAATGGATAATGGATTAATCTACAGTTTTTGTAACTAAAAAGGTGCTAAAAAGTAATGATAATATATGATAAGAATAATTTGAATCTTATTTATTGAATAATGGATAATATAGTTCCATCCCGTTTTTCTTGCTTAAAGATCGAAGAGGATGACTTTCTTCCAGTACAAAGTAAATCTAGTAAGAAAAAAGTTGAAAACAAACAGCTTGCAAAGAAACCGGCTTCGACAAATACTAATAAGCCTTCACTTAAACAAGTACGTTGATATTTCCATTATTACTTTCGGAAAATAAAATAAGGGATAAGATCTTACATTCCTAAATGCACTAAAAATATGTTAAAATTTTGTAGTTATAAATTTGATTTTTATTTTGGTAGAGGTAATTGTTATTCAATTCCAGCAACAGCAATCTTCAAATGCTTCTTCCAAAAAAACCAAGACAAAGGTAAAAAATGAATGTAAGCAATGGGAAGAATGGAAGAAAAAGGATACTGAATACATTGACGACAATTTTGAACAAGATCTTCAAAGTGCAATCTTACAATCAAGATTGGATTATGAAAATCGAAAGAAAAATTGTGTACCTGCCACTGCTCAAGAACAAGATAAAATTTCAAAAAAGAAAAAGGCAAAAACTATGTCTTTAGACCAATTTTTGGAAGGTGATAACCAGCCGTCAAAGAAAGGTTTGTTCTAACACTTAATCTTTGATACATGATTTTAATTATAAATTTTTACAGAAATAGTAAGCCAGTTGCCCAAAAATGATGAAGATTTTTTTGAGTCAGTATTACATTCAACCAAAGAGGAAATGAGAAAAGAAAAAGTAGAAGCAAAAAGGAGGGAGAGATCTAATAATATAGAGGAAGTTATTTCACTAGCCCAGTGCCAGGTACTATTTTTATGAATAAATTGTATGTATTTCATATATTTATATTTTAATGTTTTATTAGGACAAACTACAAAAAGAAAAGGAGACAAATGAACAGTTGAGAAGAGATTTGGAAGAAGCCAAAAAAGATATTACTATAGTAAGGAAGAGAAACAAAATGTTGTGTAATATGTTAAGTCAAGGAGAGAGTAAGTAGAAGTATTTAAAATTCAGAACTTTGTATTACTCAATTGATTTGTTTCATCTGTTTACTTGCAGTGAAAGACAAGGTGACAGTTTTACTAGAATTGGAAAAGTTAACTGTAGTTAAGGAAGAACTTACAGAAGAAGTTGCAAGGTTACATAAACTTTTGGAACAAGAAAGGTCAAAGTCCAATACAATTGTTTCGAATAATTTAGGCAGCTCTGCATCAGAAAATCATGCCAAACAAAAGGTATTCTATAATATTTTCTTTTGTATTTTGTATTTACTAATTTAATTTTTTACTTTTTCTTGTTTTGTTTGAAATTTTTTGTTCTTTTCAGAAAAAAAAGAAGACTTAATAATTGTTTTGCATTAGAACAGAATGCTGCTTTTTTATTTGTTTTTTCCTATGCATGGATTTTTATAATGTACCTCAGTTAATTTTTGACACAAATATTGTCTTTCCTTTCATTTATTTTTCAGAATAAGAAGTAAAACTTCCTGATGCTTTTGCGTGATATTATTTTTAATGTTTGTACTTTCATAATGTTATAATTATAACTTGACTTGAATTAAACTGATTGTAAGTAGTTGTTTCTTTTCATTTTGGTGGAGCTTGTAATGCAGTGGTCCACATGTTAAATTTTACTCATACACAGTTTGCTGTTGTTGGATTTTGCCTTGATAACTACCCACCGTGAGTGAATAGTTAGGTACTTCATGTATGTGATCATGGTTTATGTACAGTTATAGTTCATTTACAATAAGTTTGCAATAACAAAACATGACAGATGTTTTACATCATTGCCACATAATTTTTTCTCAGTTTTTGGCATAAAATTATGTTGATAAGTTGTTCATGGTATAAGATTACATTCAACTCAAAAATAAGAGCAGAAATTATAAAATTTTGATGAGTGAATACATAAACTTCAAGATGTCCAAGTTTGAAACCATAAGTTTAGCTGAAAAATGTTATCTTCTTGCACATGTAAAATTGCATCGTAATTGCAGTATTAAGTAACAATGTATTTATTAAAAACTCGCATATCTCGCAGAAGTAATAGGAATTAGCGGTCCACCGTTATCTCTATATGATATTAGGGATGCTACCATCTCCTTGAATGCCACTTGATAAAGACTCGTGCATTGCGACGCAGTGTTCGATACTCTCTTTTAAATAGTTATGAAAATAACAGATTATAATTTACACAGTGAATAACAAACTATAAAATGCGAATGAAAACGACAAACCATCACAAGAAATTCTGATAAAATTGTCTGATTTTGACAACTGTTGACAGCATAAGTTTGACAACCCGGAACACGGCATCCAACTTTTGGACCGTAACTTCCCCCTTTATATAATTAATTATTCTATTCACACTTTGGATATTTAGATTTTGTTCTGGTTTGTCGCTTCTTTTTTATAACTTCGTTGTCACAGATATCAGTACATTTTCTCTGGGTGTAAAATTTAATTCAGTGTAAGTGTAACTTTTAAATATATAAATAATAAAAATTTTATATTCAAGCAAGTATATTCATACTTATCGTAATTTTATATCATCATTTACTGAAATTCTTTCTATTGTAAACTGATATTATAAATATATAATCTATTATTGTATTGGTTTTAAGAATTACCCTATCCTACATATAGTGCTACATAAATACATACTTACACATATAGTTTCGATAAAAATATAGAAAATAATATCATTTGGTTAAACAATTATTTTTAATGATGGATGGTACTCCAAAAACAGAAGCTAAAACTTATATTTATATATCTTTCACAATATTTGTTAAGCTGTTGAATTAACTTAAACAATTCATAAATTGAACAATTAAAACTTTGTCGAAGCAAGTCACTAAAAATTCTTTGGCTTCACTTTTTTGCGTGTAGTTAACATTTAATTTACATTTTTTGAACAATTTTCTCAGTGTAACTTGATCCGTTATCTGTCAAAGTGAGCTTGAAGGTCACGAAATTTTACCCCCAAAACATCAAGGGATTTGCGCCGGCTTTCGTTTCATGTTTACATAGATAAGAAGCTGTGAAAAAACTTGCAGTTTTTAAAGTGACGTGGTATTATTGTGGTAGGTATTTTGTATTTTTGTTAATTTGTTATTATTAAATATCAAAGAAAACATGAACAAATATAATGTTTGTTTCAAATAGATATTTTTTATTTCACTATCCTTCATTAAAGAAATTTTTAGTTACATCTATTTATATTTATTATTTAAACAATTTCTTTTATATATCATGGTGTTATTTATTAATTACCTAATGTACCTATGTGTAATATTGAAGGAGTTTTAAAAAAATTATATATTTTTTCCTCTACAATAGATGTACAATGATGGACTTTGAACTTTTGGTCATGAAATAACTAAGCATTTCCTAAATAAGGATAGTATACAAAATATATAGGTGATAATATAAATAACAAATACTACTTTGTATTGCACACAAGTTTTTCAGAAAGGCAAGACTATAGGTAGACACTTAATACACCAATATTACTGACCACAGAACTGTTAATGATTGCTTAAAATTATACATAACATGTATTGTATAAGCATCCTTATAGTATGAATTGGGAGGACATTCACTGAGACCTAAAAGATATATTCTGCCCAATCTACTAATTTCTCAATTTTATCTAGTGACCCTGATTCTCTATTTCACATGAAAATGACAAAAAAACCTATTTGAATCTCAGTTATAAACATTGTAGTTTAAATATGGCTGATTCAACACGTTTGGACCTCTTGATTCTTGGTGCAACAGGATTTACAGGCCTGCATTGTATTCCATATGTGTATAAACTTTCAAAAGAACAAAATCTAACCTGGGGTGTAGCAGGACGTTCAGAAGATAAATTGAAAGATTCTCTGGAAATAATGGGCAAAACTGTTGGTAAGTTAAATATACAAGTGATCATGAGAAAACATTTTTTTGGTTGTCCAACTGACTTCATGCAAACTATATTTGGGTATATCAGAATTACTATCCAAGATTATTTTATTTTAGAAACGGATTTGTCAAAAACACCAATTATCATAACAGACATAAAAGATCATGATTCATTGTTGAAAATGGCACAACGAGCCAAAGTTGTGATAAACTGTTGTGGACCTTACCGATTTTTGGGAATGCCTGTTGTTAAAGCCTGTGTAGATGCAGGTACTCACTATGTTGATGTTAGTGGTGAACCCCAGTTTATTGAATCTGTACAGTTAGAGTATGATAAGGCTGCTAGAGAAAAGGGTGAGTTAAAAACTGTTTTTTACATAAAATATCACAAAAATTTCTCATCTCAGTTTAATACAATATCAAAATAAGAGTTTATTAAGATACTTGAAACATTCAGAACAATAAACTAATGTTAATTGAATTTTGCACACCTACATTTCCAATAACTAGCTAAATTGTACTTTCTTGAATTTAAATTATGTAATTTCTGGTTTGCACTAATGCTTTTATGATTGTAAATTTTTCTAGGTTTGTACATTGTCAGTGCTTGTGGTTTTGACAGTATTCCCTGTGATCTCGGCTTAGTACACCTTCAAGAAAAATTCGATGGTGTTTTAAATTCTGTCGAAACCTATTTGAAAATGTGGACAGAAGGAAGATTCTCAGGTCCTGGTATCAATTATGGAACCTGGCATAGTCTCGTCTATGGCTTAAAACATGCAGGTGAACTTCATCAATTACGAAATCAGTTGTACCCTAACAAGTTGCCAGTTTTTAAACCTAAACTGAAATCAAAGTGAGTTCTATAATAATCAAATATACATACTATAACCATATTGTTAACACTTTCAGTACTTTACCACATCGTTCTGATAAAATCAAAGGATGGATATTACCATTTCTTGGAGCCGACAAATCTGTTATGAGAAGAACACAAAGATATTTGTATGAAAATGAATCAAAGAGACCAATTCAAGTCGACACCTTTATGACTTTACCAAACTTTATTCATGTAATTGGCATCGTTTTGTGTTTCTTATTTTGGGGTGTTTTAGTGAAATTTGAATTTGGAAAACGTTGGTTACTTGATGTAAGTATAATATTTTATGGCAAAACTTGCCAATACAAATGTCATTGTCAGTTGTATCCAAAGAGTGTGAAACTGGCCACAATATGACCAATTATTGGGCTGCAGAAATGCCACTTTAATTTCAAATCACTCTTAGTATGAAAAACGATAGTAAATTGTTATGGGGGTTGTGATCAAGTAGTTAGGAACTGTAATTTGAGTACCTACTTATTTAATTGGACATCTGTCAATGTTGACAATGGTATTGCTAAAATCTCTCAAAAATTATAATGTATGTCTCTGAAATTGGTAGAAATAGCTAATCCAGCATTGAAACACTAAGGCCCAGTTTCACCAACAGTTTTAATCCCGATTTATCTCTTAAGTTGAGCGTCTAATCACTATTAACATATTGAAACGTTTCACCATGCTCAAAAGCGGGATTAAATAGACTGATCGGGATTTAGTACAAATCGGCCATTTTTGGTGAATTTATCAGTCTGAAGTCCGATTAGTTCAGATTTCAATATTATATTATAGATGAGGAATAAATATTTGTGATATATTGTTCATTATGGCATTTCGAAGAGTTTATGATATGGCCTTCAAAGACGATAGTGGTGAAGATGAATTTATTTTTCGTTCTTCCAACAATTTTTCAACAAAATTGTTGATTTTGGACATGCTGCTTCGGAATTATATTCTTGAGTTATTTGTTTCTCCCAACATTCATTTTTTGAATTCATAGATTCATAATCAGTTTTTTTGTTCTCAATTGATGGTTTTATATGACGCCATTTTGAGGTAGATCGATTGTAGTGCTATATAGCGGCACGTGTTGAAAGTAGGTATAAGGTAGAAAACTGGGAAATCAGAAACTGTAATTAGTGTATAGCTATCTACTTTTAACTCACTTA
>CAJUYG010000687.1:86057-100263 GCA_910591675.1 Galerucella calmariensis | reverse complement strand
AACACTGGTTTCAAAACTCGCAAACATCAAGTGTATAATGCGGAAGTGCATCATCTTGTCGTAACCAGATACTATCATCTGGTAAGTTAGGATTTTTGGCGTTTGGAAACATATTGGCAAGGTTGTGTTTTTGTGTAATTCTTTAGCTTTGTCCTTTTTTCACTACAAGATGAAGTTTATTATATACCGGGTGTGTCACCTAAAATTTTGAACTATTGTTTATTTACGATAAAAAGACGATGACGTTGCAAAACAAAATATTGTGATGTTGCCAAGCTGTAGTTTTTTTCTTTACCTAACGAAAACTAGAAAAGTCAATCTGATGTTAGATTGACAGTTCTTAATAATAATGAAAACAAATACTTAGCGAATACTATTACTACTACTACTACTAAATGTGCAGGCGAGCCTTGTCCTGGACAACTCAAGCCAAGGTTCCGACACTGAGGCCACTGGCGGGCCCATTGTGCCAATCCTGCTACCTAGTCATCCATGAAGCCGAGCCCTTCAATAAAGGCCGCAACCTTTTTCAGTGGATGCCTGCTTGTGTCTCCAGGAGCCATGACGAATGGCGAATACTATTACTTAAGTCTCTTACAGCAAGCAGTAATCGGGAGAAGCGGGCCACCATTTCGGCATTCTCATTCAAAATAGCTTAACAAAGATGTTACCTATCTCTTGACATTTACTGTTCAGCTGCTTCGGTATTTTAGTAACTACACACTTCAGATTTTCCTTAATAATTACTTACGAAAATAGCTGATTTTTTAATCTTGAAGAAACAATGAATTTAAAAGCACCAAAAAAACTTGGAAATATTAGACGAATCGAATGTCAATAAACGTCAAAACAAACTGGGGAACTTTACCAGTTGATCTGACAACGTGTTTAACCCATTAGCTGTAAATTGCCCTGGCTGTTGAGGATAACTTGTATTTACGGTTGGTAAATTGATGTTCATTCTGATAAGCGGGAAAGTAACTAAAAATGACATCATCGTCTTTTTATCGTAAAAATCCTATACTACACCTTGTTAATAACAGTAGTAGCAAGGCTCGTCAAAACTGAGTGATGTCACCATGGTCGCATATTGATTAGAAAATCAGCTTTTCAAACTAAAAATCGAGTCATTTCAGTAATGTTAATCCCAAACCCCATCTGTACTCTGGATAAGCAATATATGATTATTCTCATTTTTTTTAGCGGTGGAGTGTACTCACCTGGAGCTGCATTCGGAAATACTTCTTTGATGAAATATCTTTTGGATGACGAATTAACTTTTGAAGTAATCAGCGAAAAAGATTTATAATGAGAATATATCACTTTATTTTTCACACATGTCAATCAATCAGTCCCATTTTCGGGTGGAGTCATACTCCAGAGTTTTGTATTTAATTTTTTGTTTTTATTTTTGTGTAGTGGATAAATTATGATATTTAGAAGACTGTTGAATTTATATATTGTTTGGGTATGTTGAAAAATAATCCATTGTATCTAATTGTTTTACTTAATCTTGCTTATTTGTTGGTTTTCATCTCCATTCAGCTTTTATTAGTTATCGTTTTTGAAAAGTCAATTCCCTAAAATCTATTTATTTTTTTAGATCTTTTTTACACCATATGTTACTAACAATATGCTTATATTTTTGGATAATATATTGAAATATACTGTTCATTGAAGTTTTTTTGTTTTTTATTTTCCATTTTTTTCTTTTTCTATATCGGCTCTGTAGCAGAATAGCGTCAGTCAAAATAGCACCGCACTAAAATAACGCAGAACAAAAACACTTGCGGTCAAAATATCGCCACCCAATAGTTATTTATGTACCAAGACAGTAAAGTGATTCCTCATCGGACGAGTCTGAAATTATGAGACGAGCGAAGCGAAACGAATAATAGGCGAGTCCGATAAAGACACTTTGCTGACGTGGTGAATACAAAATTTTATCGCTTAAAGTTCAGAATTCAGAATATAAAAAACTGAGGCATATTTCATTGCATTTTATTATGACAAAGTAAACAGCAAATATATAACAAATCTACTTATTATTTGTTATATTTAAATTGAAGGTACACCCTGAAGCATTATAAAAGTAAATTCCTGAAGTCAAAGGAGTTCCAACAATAATTTGTTATAAATAAAAAGCAAGAAAACTATTATCGAGCCGTAATAGGGAGAAATGTGACACTGACAGATGATGATTTTCGAGTAATGTCAAAGTCAAAATACTTTACCTGCCGCAAATGCGGCAGAAAAAGTACCTTATTGTACGAAATCCCGGAAATCAATCTGAAAATTGACGGCTTTACTGACGGTTGGCGATAATAATAATAATGCTTCATTATTTTAATAGGTACTATCACATCTATAAAAATAGACTATAGTGCCGAATTAGCATAATTAGGAATAACATTTTTTATAATTAATAGTCATAACAATAGTTTTTTATAATTCAATTCAACATCGCTTCCCGACTAGCTGACAGAGATCAAAGTGTAACTGTTTATAACAATATAAAAAAATAAGAAACGGAAAAGGAATAAGAACAATCCAAATTTTTCATCATAATTCAACACATATCGCTTCTCGACCATCTGACACAGATCAAAGTGTAGACTTTTTTATCTATGGTGTAAACAACTAGAATATGATTAAAGGCGTATTCATGCGTCGTTCATTTTTATTATATTAATATATCAATATTCACACTAGAAAAAGTTAATTAGGTATTATAGTTTCCCATATTTTGATAGTTGGTTATTTAGTCGCAGTGCTATTTGAACCGACGCTATTTTGTAATATAAACAACAGTGATATCGATGTAAAAATAATTGTCCTGATCAAGCTGAAACATAGAACACCCAAATTAAGACTATCTACAACTTCACATTTACACTAGTGATATATCTGCATTATAAGTTGCATAGTTACTGTAAATTTTTATTTTGTTAATCTGAAGACAAAACTTAGATAATTATAGCTTTGGACCCATTTGTCACTTATTCAAATTAACTAAAAAACCATGGGGTCAAAACTTGAAGCTGAACATCCTATTGCTATATATGTACAGGGTGGAAGTTTATCATTTATTTATTTATTTATCACACACTATTGATATGGAGAGGTCGCAGAAATATGTGAGATACCTAACTGAAACTTACTACAGGTACAAGAAAAATTTTGCGTGATATATTTTATGAACGCAACTTTCTGCTAATGCTAAGCAAAAGTTGAGTAAGAAATTGTTGTTTATTTTTTCAAATAATTAGTGTGGTCATTAAACCGGTGAAGTAGCCTGAAAGGTTAACATCCTACAAGGGCAAATTTTTTTTAGTATTGAATTCCGTAAAAGCCTCTTTAAAAACTCTCACTTATATTTATATTTTTATGCTCAATATGAAATACAAAAAATATATATAAAACAAACAACGTAGATTGAACAAGCTAAAACATATTTCTAAAAAGATGTATTGAAAAAAATTAACATCTGTTGTACTTTAGTTATTTAATCAATTATTTTTTTAAAAAAGCTCCTGTGGATAAGTGAGGGGAGTGCGAACTTACTTACACTACTGCACCATCCTCGGCTTAAATCCAATTTTTTTTGTTATATTATTTGTTTAATTTTTTTATATACCACCTTACAGAGGATGTATATTTTTTCGAGTAATAAATTAATTAATTGTAGGTATATTTTTATAATAAAACTTAATTTTTATAAAATATTTCATCTTCAAATTTAATGATTGAGGTCAATATGTATCGACGACAACTACCAGAATACCTTGAACAGTTTTCAATATGTAGACAGCTTGATATTCTTGCCGCCACTGCGATAACGGTCAAAGTAGAAATTTAGTTTTGATAAACTTGTTTCAGTGTTCGTATCGATCTCTGAATGTTTTTAAAGTAGGTAAGTTTAAACAAACTATCTACAATTTTCATTGATAAACAATTTCGAATATGAAGTTATTTGTTTTTGGACGTTTAACTGCCCATATATAAATTTAATAATATATATATATTTCATTTCAATATATAATTTTTGGTTTTTCTGTACCTACTAAATAAATTATTAAAATCTACTGTTGAACCCTCTATTATCAACAACACTATACTACTTTTACAATTGATTCTAAATATCTTATTGAAGTATGAACGGAACAAGAAAAGAAAAAATTAATGAAAGTAGGTATTTTGTTGGACATAGGTAGTTATTAAATCACACCTTCAAGATGTCATTTACAAGAATGAGAAAAAAATGTGTTACATTTTTATTAATGTTGTTCATGACGAAACTGATGCCGTTTTGGTGGTTGTCACTGACAGTACCGACAGTAGGTCAATATTAATTGATTTACTTTAAAGTATGTCATATCATTGTATAAGGATGCCTATCCTTATACAATTTATTTCCGGTTTTTGCATGTGGAAAATTTTTGTGCCAATTTCGGTCAGATAAGTTGAATTAAAAAATTAAAACTACGCTTATGGTGCAGTAACCATCAATATTTAATTATTGTCCAATCTTGTCTTTAAATCAAAGTTTCCTCCTCTGAATAATAATTAGAACATTAGCACGTAAACATAAAGTCCGGGACAGATATAGCCGCTCCGTGCCTGATCCGAGTGTTGATCATTACTTTTGGTGGAAGAATAGCTCAATTTCACGTAATAACATTAATTCAAATCTCACCGTAACATGTCCGGGAATTTTCTTCCGCAACACTCAATAGACACTCCCATCGGGCTCGGTGTGGTTATAATATGTGTGTCTCTGCCTTAATCAAGCTCTTGCTTGGGAAGTTTCGGTACAAAAGAATAGTTCTTATGAAAATGTCTGGAACCCTGGCCATTTTGGCAAAGAGAAGGCAGACTCTCTTGCAATAAATTTTGCCAAACAAACACTAACTAGTTGGACAGCAAGAACTGCTTTAGACTTCTGGGAATGGTTCATTCGCAAAGGCTTGAAGAATGCCTCCAAACAAATGTTAGACTATAGCAGGCATGACCTACGTTGTCTAACAGGCCTTGTCATCGGAAGATCCGACTTGTTGTCTTTGCTTGGAAGATGATGAAACAGCAGAGTATATAATTTGTGCCTGCTCCGGCGGACTGGAATCCGATATCTGATGTTTGGCAGGGTCCCTGTCTCGCCGTCGGAGCAGAAAAATATCATTCACCAAATGAACCAATAGGCTTTGTTAAGAATCTGAATTTGTTTGGTGAAATCTGAATAGGAATGAGCTACAATAGACTCTAGCGAGTCGCAGTCGCTTTAGACCCACTCATCACTACAAACAAAAATTCTCCTCCAACCTTATGGAAATTCAAATCAAATAATGAGCGAATTAAATATTTTTATTGTTAGTTGTAGCTTTATTTCAGCTTCGAAATGGAAGTGGCAAAATTGGATCTACTTTTATTCGGTGCAACTGGTACGAGTGGTATTTTCTCCATTCCTTATCTCTACAAATTAACCAAAGAAAATGGGAGAAATTTAACTTGGGGAATTTGCGGACGCTCGGAAAACAAATTAAAAGAAGCTCTTAAAGAAACAGAGAAAAAAATGGGTGAGTTACAGTTAATATCTACACAGTGAATATCCGTCAAAGTACAATTTTTCATTCTCTTATTTTTTACACATCGCTAGGATTTTCTGCATTTTCTTAGGTTGGTACCCACTTTAATAACTGATCCTTTGTTGTGCTTTTTAATCCGTTTATATTTTCCCTTTATTTTTATAATTTTCTGCATTTTCATATAAAATTATTTCTCGATTCAATTCACCTTTTACTTGTCGATGGTATGATTAATTCAATCGTGGCCGTGATGATTGTTTTTTCCAAAAAAGTCTCTGCGCCGCCAATGGAAATCACAAGATTGTTGTGTAAGATTGTGTGAGATTGAGGAATCCCTAGGCTGCACCGTTAGAGCATCAGAGTGAGGTCAATTCCGAATGGTACCTACCTACACAGGGAAAAAAGGAAGAATCCCGAAAATTGTGTATTTTACGACTTATTTTATTGATCATCCGATAGAAAACTCCGATTAGCATGAAACGACTTTATTGTGCCCTTCTAAAGTTTTTTTAGCCACATGTAAAGCTGATATCCCATTCAGAATGATTATTTTGGAGGTAACCACTTTAAAAACTGGATCAAGGGTATGAAAAATGAAGAATCTATTTAGCCAATTTCGTCCACTAGAAAGTTATTGTTAGGTATCTCTGCAAACTGGTGCACGCGAATTTCCGTCAAGTTCCTTAATGATCAATATAATACACTTGAGTTCCCGTCCGACACTTGCAGGTATCTTAAACCCGCACTCGAATTGCCGTCCAGTTTATTTAATCTGTTCTGCTATCGGGACTGCCCACTGCCCTAATAATTTACCCTGACGGGGTTAGGTTAGGTTGGGTGTCTTATTATTATTATTATTATTTCCTCAATCTCCTTTTTGCGCGATCGATCTTTTTTGTTTATTTACAGCATCGGTTGTCAGGTCGGTAGGTTGTGTTTACTGGTTTCTAAGTCTAACACGTCGGTAAGTAAATTACCTACTGACGTCTTAGCCCTACATACATTTAAGTGGTCCTAAATAATATATTGCTTCATTCATTACACAAAAGAAACAAAAAAAAATTAGAAGATTGATATTTTTTTAATGAACAGAATCGAACAGAACAATATAAAAAGTTGAAAACAATTTCACCAAAATGCAAATTATATTTTAAACTGATCGAGAAGTATAAATGTCACTTTTGACATTTCGTTCATTTCGAAGGAATTTAAATTATTTTATTCAAAATTCGAATATTTCAATATGATCGCGCAAAAAATGGTATAAGCATTTTGAACGTTAAGGGTAATACCGGTCTCCAGCAAAATTGTAGGCTTCGCTACGATCAGACTCCAAACATTGCTGTCGACCGGTAAACAACCCTTACCGTTCTTGATACTTAATATACTCTATAATTTTGTGTTTATCTTGTTGCGCCGAATTCGGCTCCTAATTAAGGTGTTCTTGCTATAGTTGAAATAATACCCTTCTTGGTGTGCGTCATCGATTGTTAATCTCTTTCTATCACATTACGTAGGAAGAAATGAAAAAAAAGGCAGTTCTGTGATTAATCCTAATCAAAATATCACAATAATGAACCGTTTGAATGTTTTACAAATGTTAACCCTAATCTTTGACTTAAAAAATTTGATTGGTTGATGTTTAGATTACGCGCCAGCGCAACCTATCAATCGCGAGGTTAAGATACTATGAAGGCGTAACTTTCGTAGCGGCAATGTGTCTTACGTCTTTTTCTACTGTCACACTGACAGTTCTTGTCAGGTGTGTACTTTGTTGTTTGCGGTCAATTATTATTTATGAAAAGTGAATATTAATCTTATTGTTTTATTTATATGAATTATACAAGTTAGAAAAAGAAGCTGGTAATTATTAATTGCATAGCCTTTTCGAATTTGGCTAAATACAATCCTGATGATGTTATTCATCAAATCTAAGGTTAGCTATATGTCAAAATAGCAAATAAAATAAACGACATGCCGAGAACCCGGATATACGTCACAATCGATGACGCACACCAAAAAGGGTATTATTTTAACTATATTCAGGTAGAAAATGACCGCTGCGCGCAACTCATCCCTGCCCAAATAAACACCTTTTAAACAGGTCAGTTTTCACCCTGACGGGTACTCGAGTGACAGCTTAACGTACCCTAATTATGACTCAGGTAGAGTGATTATCCTGGCGGGAATTCGCGAGCGTCCCTGCAAACAGTGGCGAATCCTGATTTCGTTAAGCCTCAGGCCCAGCATCTATTTATCCTGCTAAGAATGGGATGGTTCAATGAGGTGAACAAAGCAAAAAACATACAATTTTTTATTTTTCTATTAACAAAAATATACAAAAAAATTCTTCATTTTCAAGTACTAAGACATGAAAAATCATATTTTCAAAAAGGGCCACTTGGGCCTGTATTTTATTTTTTTGGTAATATATTTATTTCAGGTGAATAGTTCTACACACATGTCTTTATTTTGTATTATATTATAATTTCCTGTCAAGTAGATATTTTGACTCTGAATTTTCAAAGACGGATCTGCCTCCTACATTATAATTATTGTTACCTGGGTTAATTATCTTGATTATAATGGCCCTGACACAAAAATTATTTTAATTGTTCAATACTTCCGAACTTTGATATATATCAATGTTCACATACTCAAATTTATAAAGATTAGGTACTTAATTGTATTTTTTTTGCTTTACTATTAATGTTAATCACGTTGAAATTTTATAGTGAATCTTTCTTTAATTAATTATCTCCTTGGAAATTACTCTTATTATTCTTCATGATCCCAGTTCTGTTTCGGACGAATTTAAATTAATTAATATCTGGATCAGACCCATACAAGCTCTACGGGGTTTTGTTGAGCACATTTCACCGATACATTCCCTACAACTATTTGTTTTGCACTGTTTTTCCTTTGTGCATTTCAGTATAGCACAAGCATGGAACCATAATAAATATAATATACTATTTTTCAGATATTGATTTATCACATATACCAATAATAATAGCAGATGTATCAGATAAGGATTCGCTCAAAAAAATGGCGGAAAGAACTAAAGTTTTAATTAACTGTTGTGGACCATACGTAAAATTCGGTTATCCCGTCGTGGAAGCCTGTATTGCAGCAGGTACTCATCATGTCGATATAACAGCTGAGCCCGAATACATTGAAACTCTTTTTACAAACTATCACAAAGCAGCAGAGGAAAAAGGTGAGGAGAAAATCATCCACCCCATATAATTCTGAAGGCGAAACTTTTATGTAGATGTTATAGCTTTAACTTCCTCCCCCCTATGATCATCCAACGCAATTTTTTAAATGGAACACCCTATACATTATTACATTGTTGATTCTCCCAGTGCCGTTCCTGGGGTGGCGAACGCCTGCGTGCAAGAATAATTTTGTGCGCCCCTATATACTATGCTTAAATTTTGATGATAAGGCCAATTTTCATAATCATTTTTAGTTTGATATTTAAATTGAATAGCTTCCTTATAGACTAAAGTCACTTTAGTGTAAGTGTTCGATTATGAAAATGGGCGTAATAAAATAAGACAACGAAAAAATATGACAAAAAAATTATTATCGACATCAAATAAAATAGACTATTAACGTACAATATAGGTCATAAATAAAACACGTCCATTCGGAAATTAACAAAAAATCTAATATAACTCGACAATTCACTCTCAAACGGTGCTCAACGCAAACAAATCCGTTAACTTGAAAATGTGCAAGATCTGTCTAATACCTAATTATCAAATAGCAAGGTAGTTTTAGGACATAACACGTCTTGCTTTTGCAGATGCAAACTCATTGATCATTTCATTGTGATCGATGGCTTCACATATTTTATTTTCGATTGAAATAACAGCTAAATCTGAAAGCCTTTCCTGGCACATCGAAGTTCTCAAATAAGATTTTACAAGTTTTAGCTTTGAAAAACTCCTTTCGCCAGACGCAACAGAAATCGGCAGCGTCAAAAATATACTTAATGCTATAGACACAGGTTTGGAAACTGCAAATTTTTCTTGGTTATATAATTCAGAATATCTATGGGTGAGTCTGAGGTATTGCGAGAGTCTTTGACAGGGTTAAGGATTTTATATGGTGAAATTTCATTGTACAAATCAAAACCATCAATATCCTTGCAAACATTTCCTTCATGATAAATTTGCAAAGCCAAATCCAAATCTATGCACGATCGTTTAATCTCATCAGAATTTAGGTTTTGAAAATTACTCAAAAATCCCAATAAATCATTGCATGCTTCAATCTCTCGAAACAACTTTGTAGGGATTGAACTGTTGTATCCAAAATTTGAAAATAAAAACTGATCTTAAATGTTCGCTTTGGATCTAGAACTGGATCGTCTGTACTTTCATATGAAAATTGACGCTTTCTCTTTCGTTCCCTAATTGAAGGAAATGTTTGCTCTACATCATTTTTTCCAGCTTCGGCTTTAGCCTCATTCACAAAAACATCAAAATTTTCAAAATATAATCAGAAAACTCTCGAATCGAAATTTTACTTGATTTAATAACACGTTTTCTTTCATCTTCTATTTAAAATCAACAACACAACGGCAACACGTAGTATTATTTTCAAATGAAATTATTATTAATCGTCAAAAATCACCGACGAGTACTCGATGATTGAACTGACTGACTGAAACAAGCCACATAGTGACATACTCCTGTTTTATATCACCGCTAAAATCTGGTGGAAAAATCTGGAGCCGAAAAAAATTTTTTTTTTGAGGACTTTTCAGAAAATAATATTTTTTGCACCTTCGACCTCTCTGAGGCACACGCCGCCGATAAATGCATAAAAAACAATAACGTATATTATTTGTCGAGCGAGCCGCCAAAGGCGAGCGGCATCCTTTGAAGATACGCCGCTGCCCGTAAGCCGACTGCCGACAAAATATTTTTTGCATGTAAATTCCAGTGTAGAAGCAAAGTGTAATAGTTACTTCCTTATATTAGTTTACTGTTTCTTCCTGTAATCAAAGTTTACAGCTTTGCTATAATTTGATTTTTAATACCTTTAATGCCGATTTTTCTTCCAATAAGAAGTGCGTTTTTGCAAGAGTAGCGTATAGTTGAATTTGGCGCCCCTTAAATTGGGCGCCTGCGTGCGTGCATTCGCTGCATACCCGCCAGGAACGGCACTGGATTCTCCTCTACCAGAGGATTACAAAAATGTTAAAGTGAAAAGTCAATCAGTTGGGAATTACGGATAATTATAATTTTGCTAATAAACGTAATATAATTTCCTCCTCAACAAAAATGTTTCCGTTATTTTGTTCAGCCTAACAAATAACCTTCTATAAGGGGAGGCTAGCTTGTGGCTGCAAAAAAGCCTAAATCTAGATACAACAAAACAAGTTTGTAGCATTGATGTGTAGTCCAGTTGGGTTAGCATTAAAGGTGGATGTAAGAGTAGAAGGCGAAATTTTTGATGGAATCCCTCAAGAATATCATGGTTAATGATAATCAATTGCCTCCACCGGTTTTTAGGTTGTGCTAATTGCACAATAACAGTTTAAAGCCAAAACAACCAAAAATGAGTCTGTTTTTCGACATGTTTTCGAATTTTACTCGAAGAGTATTAAGTTTATCGTGCATATGTATAGAAACAAAGTTATGAAGCGTGAAATTTTCTAGAAAATTCCGAGGTTCAAAATGTAAAACTTCCCATCCCTGCAGCTACAGCGGATGAATAAGTAAAAAAAATTGAAAAAACAGCTGTTTTTCAGACGCAAAATACTATTGCAATTTATGAAGCAATGTAAATCATTATTTGTCTCATAATACGTTATTTATTCACGAACTGAATGCAACAAACGTGGCTTCGATATCTTATTTAGTTGCTGAGTAATCTAATTGTTAATAAACATTAGGTAAAAGTAGACATTATTAGAATAAAGACATATATGCCACAATAATGTTTTTACACATACTAGAAGGTTACAGCAAACGAACAACAATCTAACGAAAAAAAATACTGGCATGCAGGTCCTTCTGCATACTTCCCAGATATTTTTCAACACACCTACCTATCATAACTTATCAACAATTAAATCAAATAGAAATGAAAATGTGCGCGAAAGAGACTCTCGGCGCTGTGATTCCGAGGGGAGGGCATGACTGAGTATAGCGAGAGCACAGATTATAATATGTGGCTAGAGGTTGAATCGTATATCATTAATCATGCTATTTTTGGGCTAACCCGACTGAACTAGTGGGTGTTATGGCATCAGGGCATTGAAGGATATACTTTCAATGGACCCAAACCTTCCAGCGGTTTAACAAAAATCATGTAAGACCAGAATTATATGAATGGAAAATAAAATAAATTTGAAAATCACCCATGATTGGAAGAAGATTTATTTCCGACTCAACAATGAATAACCTTATAGTGATATCTACAGATAGTAAGAGGTTACTCATACAAAATGTTTATAAATATAGTTTAGTCCTAGCCCGGAAAAACATGTTTACTAAAAACTTTATTATATTGCAGGGGTATATATTGTGGTATGTTGTGGGGTAGATACTATACCGTCCGATTTAGGATTGGTTTATCTAGAACAACAATTTGGCGGAGTACTTAATTCGGCAGTGGCTTATTTTGAAGGGTGGTACGAGGATGTTGGACCTGGACCAATAGTCGGATGTGGAACTTGGTACAGTCTTGTACATGCATTGTATCACGGTACAAGATATAATCGGTTGAAGAAAAGGATATTCCCTGAGAGGAAACCGGCTGCATTTCTTCCAGAACTGAAAGTTAAGTAAGTGACCATATTCAGAGCATCTGTTTAAAAAATATACAGATTGCGAAAATGCTATTCGAGCAATGCGATTTACACAAGTGCGACAAGGAAAATATGAGAAAAACACTTGAAAGAGAAAGAAGTCAGCTGTTGCCAAATGTATTTATCTGTGAAAGTTATTCCCAATTTTTGTCGGCAACAATGTTAAATACCAATAATTGTTAAATCGAAAGCAGTGTATAGATTTTATTTATTGCAGATTGTAATTTGTCCATTAATTTTCTTGAACTATATTATTTCATTCTTATCTGTGTTGATCTCACTTATTTTTCAAAAGTCAATAATATTACAAATCTCGAGTTTCTCCCAATAAATACGACGCTATCCCGAATTAAAAGTTAAATGCATAATAAGGTAATTATTCCTTAGAAAGTATTAAACGTTTTAAACTGGCAACGCTGCTTTCATATCAGATTGGTAGCTGGAACTGAAAACACGCCCAACGCTGACTGCGAACAATTATTCTTCTCTCTCTTCCAAGTAGTTTTGCTAATATTTTCATTGTCGTACTTGTGTAAATCGTATGGCTCGAATAGACTTTTCGCGATCTGTATATCGAATAATCTTACATGTTTCACGTCGTACAAAGATGTCTAACCATTGATACCAACTTAAATAGTACTCAGTCACGTAGCTATAGCTTTTTCATGGGGGGGTTTTGGTTTTTTTCATCTGATAGGTTCAGAAGGAGAAAGCTTTATTGAAGGCGCCGCCAAAGGCAAAAAAAATCGAGTGCCACGGATTAAAGCAATTTTTCAAGTAAGAGAAATAATGTTAAGTTTTTTTCAATTCTTTGTTTGACTTGGCTACATCTAAAAGTATTTTTAAACATCGTTTTTCGTTTCGCTCCACCACCTCAGCCTCTTGGGCGTATTGTGGATTCTCCTAATGTTCTGACTACAGCCTATTCAACCAATCCGTTCCCTGTATTAGCTCATACAGGTTCTTTACTGCTTGGTTGTAGTCTTCTGGAGTCATTTGGGGTCTTCCATATAGGTTTTGCCTCCTGTGGTCCAGCGTCTCACAGTTGCATATGTGCAGAGCTGTTTCGGTGTCCTTTTTGCATCTCCTGTATGTGAGGTCTTCGTTATACAGTCCTATTTTTTTCAGGTGCTCCTTTGTGGAAAAGTGTTCCGTAAGGAGCCCCGTTATAGTGCGCAGTTTTTTCCTGCTCAAAGAGCAGTTCTTTTGCTACTTTTTCTGATGGTTCTTTCATAAATTTCTTCCCATGTGTTTGCCTGGGTGTATTCTTCCAGTCTTTTTTGTGTTGTTCTTTCACTCACCCTTTTAACCATGACCTAGTGGAGCATCTGGGGATGCCCACAGATGGTTCGGATCCGTTCATCAGTTTTGTCGATACTGCTCTTGCAAGTTCGTCAGCTTTTTCATTGCCAGCGATTCCTTTGTGACCTGGTACCCACTCCAGTGTTACACTGTTCCGAGTCGCCAGTTCTTCCGGTCAGGTAAAATCAACTGAATTCCTGAAATTGTTTCTTCGTGGGGCTTAAAACGAGCTTCAATTTCGTTGACTACATGTTCGATAAATGGGTAAAATATGTTCCTCCGATAGTAAACTTCAGCTGTGTCCCCTGGTACATTACTGCGGTTGATTTGTCTTCTAGTTACTCTTGGAACACTTATATCAACTGAACTTAACTTCTTTCACACTTGGCAGGCGCAATTACTATAAGTACTGAGAAATTCAGTTTCTTAAAGCTTCAGATCCTATATTGATGAAAAATATATTATTTGTAATTCGTAATTCGTATTAAAT
>CAJUYG010000687.1:43775-86047 GCA_910591675.1 Galerucella calmariensis | reverse complement strand
GTAATTCAAATATTGCGGCAGTATGCTAATAAAAAATTATTGTATTTTCTTTGGGAGGGGTTTGAACCCCCAAAACCCCCCCTTATATACGTCCCTGATAGTACTTTTAACTGTTGAAAATACCAGAGCTGCTAGGATTTGGCATTGTTAGAGCTACTCTTGTACCCATTTGTTTTAAATAAAATATGTATGCAATTGCTGGAGCTGGAGCTAGTAAACTCTGCCCAGTGGAAATAGAAAATGTTGAATTGAGGCGTGAAATCATAATTGCTAGGTACCATTCATGATTCCAAGTTGACTTGCAACCCGACGTCAAGAGCAATCGATACCTTTTTGGTAATTGTTACTTACGTCAAAAAACTGTCAAAATGCGTTGTTTACAATATAGGGAGGAGGAAATATTTCTCCTCCTGGTTAAAACTTTCTTTTAAAAGATGTTGCATCTTATCCACGTCTGTCAACAAGTTCGGTCATTGATCGGCTGCAGCTGAGACGTCCAATTTGAAGACTGTAACCGGCTTATGTCCGCCACAAGTACAGAGAGGATTGCTTCATCCCCATTTGTCCACATCAAAAGAAGTAATAGGTATAGAAGTTTATATGAGAATGAGTAATTTTCGGAATTCCAGTGTAATTATTAATTTTTTCTCCTCCTATACTATAAGTTTTTGATTGAATGCCGATTTTCAGTTTCATAATGATACTCATTATAACACTGGTATTCATTATAAAACTGAAAAATTGACCAATAGAAATCTAGATTTTCAAATACCCAAGTTGGCAGACCCAATATTTTTTGTAGAATGTTTGACAGTGTTTTATGACAGTTTAAATCTTTTGCGTCAGTTTTTAAAAGAAATGTCAAGCACCAGACCAATGACCAAGGTAAATACATACCTATTAAAACTAATTAATTTTTGTTTACAATAAATAGTTTATTACTAATTTTGTATAACAGTAACATACCTATATATACACTTTATGCAATTAGTTTTCGGTCTGTACCGGGTGGTCCAATAAGCCGATCTCTCGGCTATATATCAGAAACTATTCATGTTATAACTTTAGGAAAAAAAATTACTCAGGAAAAGTGGACAAGAAAAATTGTTGGAAATTACTTTCAAGTTTCTAGGCTATCCGCTAGGGGGCGTAACCTGTAAAGAAAAATTTAAAAACCAGTTTTTTGTGAAATATGCCCAATTACACCCAGTGTTGAACAAGTAAACTGAAAAAAGGCCTTAATCTCGCACAAATTTGTTTAATTACTTTTTATTCCATTTTTCCAAATAAAGGGTGGGGGAAAGTGGGAAAGTGTCTGTGGATAAATACCTATAACTTTGGTTTGAATCAACCGATTTCAACGAAATTCGTGTCAATCGAAAGAGTGTGAATGAATTAATTACATCTACTATAAAACAATGGCATTTAGTTTTAATTGTCATAGGTAGAGGGTACTTTCGAATGAAAAAAATTAAAATTTGTTTTCTTAAAAAATGTTTAATGAAAACACCTAATTATTGTAAATTATAATGGAACTGGATTAAATTCTCAACAAAACGGCGCGATAGCTTTTGTCGAACTCGAGATATAAATAAAAACGCATAAACATAAGTGAGTATAGTTTTGACACCCTGTATTATAACTTAAAATTAAATATGAGAAAGAAAGATCATACAGATATGTTGGTCATTAAAACTTGATGTCCAATTAAATGTTCAAATTGTTTTTCATCGTTTTCCACACAAATATGTAATCTAGCACGCTTTGACATATCTGTTGCTTAAATTTCAGCTGTTGATATACTATTTATAGTGTTTTTAATGCGCTGTTGAATGTCGTCTCGCGTGGTTGGTGAGTTTGGTACGCTAAATCCTTCAATCTTCCCCACAGATAAAAATCCATACAAGTTAAGTCTGGAGATCTAGCTGGCCCTGAACATATACTTACCCTTCCAATCCATCCATTTGGATAGCTTACATTCAAAGAATCTCAACTCGTCTGGAAAAGTGCGCAGGACACCCGTCATGCTGTAATATCATACCTCATGTTTGTAAGAGAATATCTTTCAATAAAACAGACAACCAATTATCCAGGAAATCCAAATATGTATCGTCATTTGAAGTTCCAAGAAATATGAACCTGCCATCTTTACGTCAACTATACTACACCAAACATTAGGACTCCATCTACCTTGAAGTTGCACTTTCTCTACCCAGTGCGGATTTTCTTCAGACCAATAATGCTTATTATGCAGATTAACACCACTCGCACTACTAAGCGTAGTCTCGTCGGCCCACAAAATTTTTGACATGATATGCGGTTGTTCTTCTAGCAGATTTAACAATTGCAGTAACCTGAGATTGAAGCAGCATTTAATTGGACATTAAGTCTTAATGATCGAAATTTATGTATGATCTTTCTTTTACATATTTAATTTTAAGTTATAATACAGAGTGAGTCAATACTATACTTACTTATGTTTATGCGTTTTTATTTATATCTTGACTTCGACAATAGCTATCAAAATGCGGTTTGCGCCATTTTGTTGAGATTTTAATCCAGTTCCATTATAATTCACAATAATTAGGTGTTTCCATCAAACTTTCTTGAGTAAAACAAATCTTAATTTTTTTCATTCGAAAGTACCCTCTACCTGTGACAATTAAAACTAAATGCCATTGTTTTATAGTAGATGTGATTAATTCATCTACACTCTTTCTAATGACACTAATTTCGTTAAAATCGGTTGATTCAAACCAAAGTTATAGGTATTTATCCACAAACACTTTCCCACTTTCCCCCACCCATTATTTGGAAAAATAGAATAAAAAGTACTTGAACAAATTTGTGCGAAATTTAGGCCTTTCTTTAGTTTACTTATTTAACACTGGGTATAATTGGGCATATTTCACAAAAAACTGGTTTTTAAATTTTTCTTTACAGGTTACGCCCCCTAGCGGTTAACCTAGAAACTTGAAATTAATTTCCAGCAATTTCTTTTGTCCACTTTTCCCAAGAAATTTTTTCTCCTAACGTTATAACATGAATAGTTTCTGATATATAGCCGAGAGATCGGCTTATTGGACCACCCGGAACATGCCGGGTTCGATTACATTTTTTTGTATCAAATTTCTTCGTAGAAAAAATAGTGTATGCAACTCTCATGCAATGGTTATTAATACACTCGCATTAACCATACGAAACTCGCATTTGGCTCGTTTCGTATCCCGGTTATTGCTTGTGTATTAATAACCATCATTACATGATCCTTGCATAATATACTATTAAAGTAATACGTATTTATTGAACCTTTTTGATTGATATGTTAGGTATTAATTTTAGGTATTCACTACATCGAAATCGCAAAATAGGTGGCTGGTCCTTGTTTTACTTTACTGGAGACAAAATCGTAATGAGAAAAACTCAAGAATATTTATACGAAAATGAAAATAAGCGTCCTGTACAAATTGAAACTCTCTCTAATGATAAAAGTTTTCTCCGTTTAATCGCCATATTTTTCGCTTGCTCGATATGGTTGCTTTTCGTTCAATTCCGCTGTGGTAGATATTTAATGATTAACGTAAGTATCTTAAATCGTTCATTCTTAATATATTTTTAAAGTTTTACATCAAAAAACATGCTACCGGCAACACTTTTAAGCTGTATAAGGTAAATTGACAGATCTTGAATTATTTTAGAAATATATTATATTAGAAGCAGTTGAAGAAGCTTGTGAGAAAAAATAACATGTAGACTGCAGAAATATAACGTAACGTTTATTTTGTAAAAAATATATTTCATTATTAGTTTGAAGGGTATGAATCACTAAAACAATACTTAGATTAACAAAATCTGTTTCCCACAAATCGCAAATAAAGAATAGTACAGGCTGTCATGCGTCATCACTATAGTATTAGTATATGTACTTGACGTAATAGATGTGCGAACTTAAAGTTGTCGGCTTTTTGTTCGACTGTAATTCGATACGATACCTTTATAGTCCGCAACATAACTTAAAGGGGTTAGACGATTAGATAGCTGCATTAAAAATATTATGTCCGCTATAGCTATACCAGTTTTTTGCATTCCCAAATGAATTACTACGCTTACAAAATGTTTGATAAGAAAATGAAAATAAAACTAATATCCTGAGTTCAGTGAATTCAAACAAGACAAGAAATCTGAGTAATCTTATATGAATTGTTAGAATTGCGCTCTTTTCAAGTCGTCAATTGTCAAAACGTTGGTTGATTTGAACTACCAGCAGGATATTCTCTTAAAAATTGTGTCTTATAAAACTGATACAAATATACTTAATAATTGGAAATAGTTATTTTCCTAACTAGTGCGGAAATTGATACTTTCCCACACGCGACTGCGCTCCGCGTCGTTCGGACAAGCGGTCAAGGGCGGGAAAGACTGTTTACACATGAGTTAGGAACATTATTTTTTCTACGACCGTATATACAAAAAGTATACCAACCCATTTTTCACAAATTATTTCATTTCAACATACATATACAAAACTTTAACTAAAAACTTCTAATTATTAGATATAAATATTAATATTAAAAACACAATTTGTTGCATTCTGTAAATTACTTAAAATTGGCGGTGCAGTGGAGTTATTTGGTGGTAACTGGTAAGTAGTTGACGTCGATAAGGATGGCATCGGTTGCATTTCCCAAATCGATGGCAACATTACTCCCTCTCAAAAATTTTATTGGAAACTATCGCATATATTGATGACCTGCCTCTGTACCTACTGTTCTCTATCTGCGTTTCACTCTAATTCCTCCTCGAGAAAAACTTTAAAATCAATTTGATTATAGGTATTATTACCACAATTTGATTCACTTGGGTAATTTTATTACGAATTTTGTTACTGATAATATCCATATATTTTAGTATCCAGCAATTTTTACTTTTGGGCTATTCAGAAAAGGACAATTTCCATCTGAGCGTGCGTTACAAAATACCTTTTTACGAGTAACATTCTATGGAGAAGGATGGAAGGAAAAATTGCCAGGCAAAGATGACCAATATGATAAACCACCAAATAAAAGTATATTAGCCTCATTCACAGCACGAAATCCAGCCTATGGAGTCACATGTTTAGGGATAGTAGCTTCAGCCATTACTATACTCATGGAAAAAGATAAATTACCACCAAAGTAAGAGTAATCCATTATAATAATTATTAAATCGAGTGGCATATTGTCTTTTCCTTGTTATTTTGAGAATAATATGTCAAAAGTTTGCATTTTTTTGTACATGATCGTTAATTCACCAGTTATTAAACGACCTGGAAAAGTATTATATACTTGTGGAAATGGCATCCTGTTCAAACCAGATATCATCAAATTTGTCCTACCAATCGACGAATTTCGGGAAGAATTTGTTGTTGTATCGTTTCGCTGGTTCCACAGAAATTCGTCCGTTAAAAAAGCTGGATCAGCAAAAACTGACTATTATAAATATTATACTATCTTTAATAAATTTAGAAAAAATGGTTTGAACAAAATTTATAAATTCTTATATCATTTACATGAAAATGATTCATAATAACATTAACCTTTTAGATTTGTAATTCAATTTTCACGCGCACAAATAACATTTTCTTTATTTTTAGGGGAGGAGTATATACTACTGGATCCGCCTTCGGAAAAACTTCCTTGATGAAGATACTCATCGATCACAAAACGTTGGATTTTAATATTTCGAATGTTAGCGATTTGTGAAGTTATTATTTATTTATTCGTTACAATATATATTTTTATATTTTCTATAGTCTATCCATTTGAGCTAAAACACAAAAACCACTGTAGTAGTAGTAGTTTACTTAACTAGTGTGGAAAGTGATACTTTTCCGCACGCTATTGCTTTTGCCAGCAAAAGTCACTTTACGCACGTGTTAGGTACACTATTTTTTCTACTAGCATGCGGAAAATAACCCAAAAGTTAACAAAAAGAAACATTTATTGTTAAATACATATCAACAAATTAATTTTTAGGTATTATTATATTTGACAATCATTTGATGAGGCTTATACAAGGCAATTAAACACTAAAATGAGTGCGGATTCTTTCCGCACTAAAATAAGTGCGGAAACGTGGACTTCTCCACACGCTAGTAGAAAAAAATTAAAAGGCAGGAACTGACGTACCGTTCAGTTGCCATCTTCACACAGTCAAGCGGCACTGGAGGTTACCTCTAAGCTAGTGTGGGTTTGCATAGGCGCCTTAAGCTTATTTGGAAAGTCGTGGTAGCCTGGGTACCAGGGCACGAGGATCATAAAGGGCAACGAACTGGCGAATGAAACGACCAGACAAGGCTCATCAAAGCCATGCAAAATTGCTTGTAATTTCCTAAGAAAGGCTGTAATGTAAGATTAGTAATGCGTCGTTAGGCCATCCGCAATCGCGTGAGGAAAAATATCACTTTCCACATTAGTTAGGTAAACTACTATTTTGGCCTAGGACGAAAAGTGTTGCCTACGTAACAATGAATTATGTGATACCTTACTGACGGTTACGTTTTAATTCAAATATCTAAACCATAAAACGTCATTTTTTGACACAATTAAATAAAAATGTTTTTTTTTCAATACATATTATTCAGTAGCTTACTCCCACCATTTGATTTAAAAAAAAATGTTGACGCTTAAATTTATAATGTTATTTCGTCGTTGATATAGCGTCCTTGACATTTGCATTATACAATAACCGGCTGCAATCATTTGTTGATGTTAAATTTTACTAAACATTGTGCTTGTCTAACAATTTGATTTTACTATAAAAATTAATGACTATTATGTGAAAATATTTCAAGTGAGTAAATAGTGAAGTTGTTGGTGAATCTCTAATTAAGTGAGTATTTAAAATGCTCATACAACCAAGCGAGCTAACAGCTCGAGGTGTTTTTATCTGTAAATACATTTATAAATATTCGTCGAATGTACTTATATTTTATAGCTATTAGCTAGTATTAAAATTGAGAAGCATGCATATATTTTTGAAGAGGAAAAACAATATTTTTATTAGAATCTATTATTTGGACTTGGACCCTTACCTTGTGTAATCTACTCATATTAATATGAGTAAATTAATACAATTTTCTATAGAAATAATTTGGATATTCGGTCTCAATTGAATTAATTCATGCGGTAGGTACAACATCTAGTTATATTCTAAAAATATAGTAATTTTTAATTAACCAGTTTTACAAGGGAAGACAAATTTCAAGGTTGCATGTAATGAATTGTTTTGAATAACATTCTCAAGTTCATTTAAATGATTTTTTCGATAAGATTGGACAATAGAAATCAGTTTTTTTTATCTGGCTCTATTTGGAACACTCCTAGAATATACTGTATATTTTTTTCAGTTGGGTTCTTTACGATGACTAAATAAAAAAGAGGACTGATATCAACTGCAATACGAGTGTATTCACAGTTGCATAACAATAGGTCTATTTATTCACCAATGAAACGTAACTTTTCATTAGGTTTCAGATAAAAGCTGAACAAATCATACCAATCTAACAAAGTCAAAAAATCAAAATTGTTATTCACAAAATACACAAAAACCACTGAAAACAATATTGGATCCACACCCGTTGTTTAGTACCAAAAATTAAAATAGATTTGATGAGATCACTAATCGCAGCTTATTTCACAACAAACTTTCCAGATCTATTGTGATCCTCTAAATCTAAACTACATTCTCCAGCTCACCTTTATTCGTTAAATAAGCCACGTGACTTAACTAGCATCTAGCCGGTGACCTAGCGTGGCTCCCGAGCGAGGGCTTATTTGCCCGAGTCGGCGCCAACGTTGTCAAATTTAATTTATTGAATCTCCGCACTTCTCAAGCAGCCTTTAACGTTCTATTCATCAGTCTGACTGAATCTGAGCAGATTGGCACAGTTAGTAGGGTACTGAGCTTACAACATGCTTACAACTCAGCGGTCGTAGGTTCGAAGCCCGGTTAAGACCTGGGTTTTTTTGTTTTTTTTTGTTTGAAATTTCTTATTCTCTGATATTTTTATACATAGTTACACTTTGATCAACCGGGTGTGGGCCTGGGTTTTCTTGTTTTTTTTTAGTTTTCTATTTCTTATTTTCCGATATTTTATACTTAGTCACACTTTGATCAACCGAGTTTGGGCCTGGGTTTTCTTGTTTTTTTTTTAGTTTTCTATTTCTTATTTTCTGATATTTTTATACATAGTTACACTTTGATCAACGAGGTTTGGGCCCGGGTTTTCTTGTTTTTTTTAGTTTTCTATTTCTTATTTTCTGATATTTTTATACATAGTTACACTTTGATCAACGGGGTTTGGGCCCGGGTTTTCTTGTTTTTTTTTAGTTTTCTATTTATTATTTTCTGATATTTTAATACATAGTTAGACTTTGATCAACCGGGTTTGAGCCTGGGTTTTCTTGTTTTTTTATTCTATTTCTTATTTTCTGATAAATTTTTATACATAGTTACACTTTGATCAACCGGGTTTGGGCCCGGGTTTTCTTGTTTTTTTTTAGATTTCTATTTCTTATTTTCTGATATTTTTATACATAGTTACACTTTGATCAACCGGGCTTGGGCCCGGGTTTTCTTGTTTTTTTTAGATTTCTATTTCTTATTTTCTGATATTTTTACACGTAGTTACACTTTGATCAACCGGGTTTGGGCCTGGGTTTTCTTGTTTTTTTTTTAGTTTTCTATTTCTTATTTGCTGATACTTTTATACATAGTTACACTTTGATCAACGGAGTTTGGGCCCGGGTTTTCTTGTTTTTTTTTTTAGTTTTTTATTTCTTATTTCATGATATTTTTATACATAGTTACACTTTGATCAACCGGGTTTGGGCTTAACATTTTTCTTAAATTTGATAGTTTACTAAAGCAGCTATCACATATTTTTCATTTATATTCCATTTTACCGTGAATCTTAATAAATTTAACTAGCTTTAATAATTTCTATTGATATTAGAATCGTTGATTGTAAATTCGACTCAACATAAACAAATAGACTACTAAATTTGACAACATTGGTGCCGACTCGGGTGTGTGGGCCCTCGTTCAGGAGCCGTGCTAGGTCACCGGCTAGACGCTAGTCGTGACAAACATAAACTACAATCCCATATTAGTTCCAAATTGAACTCTACGCCTTCAGTGCTGCCCATTATGTTATTGTCTGTCTTTTAATTTCTTCATCGCTGTGGTGAATCGCCATTACTTCCGCTTGGAAAGTTGTGACGCCTTTAGATAGGCTTTTTGCAATAGCTATCATTTGGTTTAGTTCTAAAATTCCGGCTTTTTCATCTACCTTTGCCTAGGAGCCCTCTGTATACCAAGTTCTCTCAGATTGTAAGGATACATCATTATATTGTTATATTATTGTTAAAGCTATATCTTGTGTTCGTTGCGTCAATGAGTTGCACCATTACGTAATCCACTTTTAGCTCTCCGATAGTGGTGTTAGATTTAGCAGGACCTTCATCGCAATTGTGAGAGTGGTTTTATGGCCAACACCTCTTTTTACTTTCTAAAACAAAGTTATCTTATTCAGGAACTGGAAGTATAGTTTAGCAAACATATTTGAAGCTTTGAAAGGAATGCTGCCGAAAATATTCGATATTGCCACATTTAATTATAAAAGATCAAACGTGCTGAATATTTAGGAGTAGTTATTTGAAAATGGACTTTAGTGCTTTTATGTGTATGTTTCATTGGACTTTGTCTATTTACATCTTTTTCGAATATTGAATATTAGAAGGTAAACATTTTTTTCGAAATATTGTCAAGCACATGCATGTCTTCTTTTTTCTCACTTCGACTATTGACTAATATTGTCGTCCTTGTTTCCACATCCCTTACCAACACTCAATATTGCCAACAGTTTTTCTTTTCTGAAAGTTCAAAAATCTATACAATGTTAAATTCTCTTCTAGCTAAAAAATGGGTGAAGATCGCTTAGATTTTCTTTTGTTTGGAGCAACTGGTGTAACTGGGATGTACTGTATTCCAGTGCTTCAAGAATTATCAAAGGAAAACGGAAAAAACTTCACATGGGGCATAGCTGGGCGATCAGAGAAAAAAATGAAAGAAGTTCTTGGTCAAGTGGCACTTAAAATGGGTAAGATCGAAATAAATTACTAACTTTCCGCCAATTCTTGTGGTAAAATGAGATATTTGCAAATACATAGTCCATGGAGTAATAATTGTTCCTGATTCAAAGCGTGATCATTTGAAATTTTAATAATATTATTCAAATTATTATTTATTGAATAGATGAGGCTTTTACTTGATGTAGATCCATAGTAAATTATGAAATCAAACAATTTTATTTTGTTAAATATACATTATATTTAACCTTAAAGTTGTGACGCGTTTCGCTAACACAGTAGCTTTTTCAAACGAATGGAGGTATAATGAGAAATTTTCAATTTATACAGTGCCTTAATACTAAATTATACGGATATTTAACAATAAAATTATAATCTCTTTACAAGGAAATGAAATGAATTTGTCTAAATATGGGATTAACTAAAGAAGTATTTAACCAGTTTACCTGGAAACTCATTCACAACCATCCTACAGGAACCTTTCTAGGTAAAAAGGTTTAATATGGGAGAATTGTTAATATCAAGTTGGTCGTTAAGAAGATTATCTGAATATTTGTTTTTATTTATTTATTTATTTTGTTTTATAAAAACAAATATTCAGATAATCTTCTTAACGACCAACTTGATATTAACAATTCTCCCTTATTAAACCTTTTTAACTAGAAAGGTTCCTGTAGGATGTCTTCTGTAAGTTCCTTGTGGCATTACTTATTCTTTTGGGAATCAAACCACAATAATGTTTTTTATTTTTTATTTCGACGTTTCGGTAGCGTTCCAGCTACTGTTGTCAAGATTAACTAGTAATAAGATTAATAAAATAATTTTTGGTCCCTATCTGACACATCGAAAAAATATGACAACTAGACAATCAATAATATTTTGAAGTTTAAGACTACAAAACTTTGTTGTCATATTTTATTAAGGTCAAGGTCCATTCATAGTAGATCACACCTCTGGTAAAATATGAAATAAAATGTTTTATTTTATGACATTCTAACGATATGATAGTCTACTAGAAATGGAATTCAGTGAAGTGCACGTTAAAGGAACGGTTTTTATTGGCATAGCGCTTTTTTAGCTTATTTTGGAAATGTTGTTAATAAAACGCGTTTGTTGTTACTTTTTTGTGTATGATCATTTTTGTTTTCAAAACATGTATAACTCAGTTTGGTTATTTTGTGTATTGAAGTGTGTATCGATTAACAACTATTCCAATGATAAATCATAAGAAAACCTGGATAAAAACTTATGATGCTATCCTGATAACGCAGGTAATTGATAATTGGAAATTTCTCTTTCTAACATTGGTAACCAAATTTGACTACATTCGGCTGAAATACTAGCTACACATTTATCTGCATTTAGTTGTATTAAAGCACTTTCTTTGATTTTTCGTCTTTTACTATTGGGCTCTTTCAATATTATTTTTGTCGAATCCCATTGAATTGTATGCCCCTCTTCCCAAGCATGTTTACAAATACCTGACTTAAAGAACTCCCTATCTTTGATGTATTTTTTATGTTCACTTATTCGGACTTTCAATGGTCTAGATATTTCACCTAAATAGAATTTGTCGCATTCACAAGATATCTGATATATGCAATTTTTTGAAGGTTGTTCTTCATTTTTTGGTTTCGTTTTTGTTGAGATAGATCTTAAAGTATTGTTAGATTTAAAGCTGGTACGAATATTAAATTGATTACCAATTTTCTTAATTCTTTCTGTAGGATGGTTGTGAATGAGTTTCCAGGTAAACTGGTTAAATACTTTAGTTAATCCCATATTTAGACAAATTCATTTCATTTCCTTGTAAATAGATTATAATTTTATTGTTAAATATCCGTATAATTTAGTATTAAGGCACTGTATAAATTGAAAATTTCTCATTATACCTCCATACGTTTGAAAAAGCAACTGTGTTAGCGAAACGCGTCACAACTTTAAGGTTAAATATAATGTAGATTTAACAAAATAAAATTGTTTGATTTCATAATTATTATTTATTACCCGAATGGAACAATTTTAAATCATATTTGTTGTTATCAGGAGTGGACTTATCACAAATACCTATAGTAGAAGCTGATGTTTTTAACAAAGATTCTTTGCTAAAGATGGCCCAGAAAACTAAAATTTTGATCAACATATGTGGACCTTACAAAAATTTAGGAAGACCAGTAGTTGAAGCTTGTGTTGTTGCTGGAACTCATCACCTGGATATAAGTGGTGAACCAGAATATATACATTCACTCCCTGTGACATTCGACAAGATAGCAAAGGAAAAGAGTATAATACTTGAAATATTACAGAAAACTGTTCTTTTTAATGTTAATTTGCTTTAGGCTTGTACATCGTAAGCGCTTGCGGTTTAGATTGTATACCAAGTGATTTAGGAGTTTCCTACCTTCAAGAAAAATTCGATGGCACCTTAAACTCAGTTGTAGTGCATGCCAACATGTGGTTTGAAAGTAAAGATGACGGGCCTATTATTAATTTTGGTACATGGGAGAGTTTTGTATATGCAGTCAAACATGGATTGCAATTGAAAGAAATAAAGAAACTATTATCTAAAGAAAAAAATTACAACGTTCAACCAGAGCAGAAAGTTTGGTAAGATGCTTAATTGTTGAGAAATGAAATTCCTCATCGTGAATTAAGTATAGAAGTAAAAAATAATTTAAAGAAATGATTCAATGAACTACAATCTGTATCTGTAAAGTAGAGAGGGTGAGTGTAGGCTCACAGCACTTAGGCCACATGTGACTCATTGTACATCCTCCAGAGAAGTTGTCCTCCTAGGTTATCGTCCATCCTGTCTTTCCCAGGAAGGTGGACAGGTCACTAGGAGACATCTCCTTTATATCGGCAGGTGTAGGTCAAGACTAACCGAACAGACACTGGAGGGAAAGGGATGAATAATTGATCTGCACATTAGATTGTCTCCATAACTTTTAGCATCTTCGAGAACAATCGATAATGAGGTATCGGACCTTGTCATTCTTGGCTTAAGCCAGAGGGAATGATTCGAATAATTAAAGGTTCAGTTAAGCTAAATGAAGTGCCAGACTTCCGGCAGTTATATTTTTTAATTAAAGAACTAGCTGTAAAAAACTATAGTAGAAAATTGTCTAAGTAGGTAGGTACTTAAAAAACACTAAAGAATATATACCTACACAAATGATTGAAGTCCGTAAAAGGTGTAAAGTTTATGACCCGTATCATTTAAAGTCTGCACTAAATTAAAGAAAAGAACCGCACACAATTTATAGTTCACTATTAAAGTCAACAATATTAGAAAATATTTTATATTAGAAAATAGTCTGAAATGATCAGCGAAAATAAGATAATATGAATAATTTTAAATACAAACGATTAGGCAACTATGTCAGATAGATGGCTTCCCTTTAGAACCACCTGAAAATTAGATAGGTATTCCGGAGTAACAAAGTAACAACTTAATAGACTAGCATAAACTGAATAAAAGCCCATTTTTTAAGGTGAAAAAGAGAAAAATTATTATAGAGCGAAGCACTGAGTTCCAGGTTCCACTCGGCAGATTGCATGCCAACCACAGCACACCTTTGTGCTGTGATGCCAACGACTACCTAGTCGGGTATTGTCAAAGGTATTGTTCTTAGCGGTTTTTTGAGAATCGGCTAACATCGCCTAATTGTCGCGCACCAAAAAGAAATTTTGGTCGATGTAAGCGTAAGGGTAAAAAATACATAGTATAAACAGGGCCGTACGGACCCGCTTTGTACGAATTTTAATTGAAATTTGTACACACACTCTCATTGACGATAACTCCGGACACTCGCATAAGACATGCATGACAGTTTTATCTTCCTGTTCACACATCCTGTATAGAGGTGTTTCCACTAGCCCCATAGTATAGAGGTGTTTCCTTAGTTGACAGTTGCCAGTCACGAATCCTACTGATAAACGTAGGTTTTTCCTGGTCATCGCCAAATATTTCTTCGACGCCAGTTTCCCGGGGTCGCTCAGGGTGATCCTGGCAAGACTACATCATTTGGTTCCATCCTATCTCTTAAGGGATTGAGCATGGGTGTAACGTTTGGCAAGTTCTGCACTTGTCGAAGTCGTTAGGCCGTAGGTGTCACTGGATCACCGTTTCAATGAACTGTAAACTGAAAAATGTTATTCGGGATGGGACAAGTGGACTCCACGAACTGGGCAAGGTTAATTAGGCGTGGTTATATGAGCCCCTCCATCCTTCAATTTGGTGAGAGAAAAAGTGGACAGCAGGATAGTTACGACTTTGCTATGTGAAATAGTCAATGATCTGTTGACATAATACAGATGAATTTATAACATTAACATCAGTTGAGTTGATGCCATGGCTGTTACACACCACTGACTAAGCACTAACGACTAACTGACACTGGACGTCCGTGTGTGGTGTGTACTATCAAAGAATACACCAACCAACAAGAACCGAATCCCGAGCAGTTTTGTTTACAAAAATATATGACCTTGAACCTTGACATCATTTTTTTTATTCATTCATAAGTTTGGGTTGTGCTCAACAGCCCAGGCAATTGAACTGAATCTTTGTACTATTACCCATGTTATCTTCTTCCATTCTAGAAGCTTCGTGTCTTCTATATAGGCTACCAGTTTTTGGAGGGATTTTCAGTAGTTGTGATGATAATATTATTTCCTCGCCAAAGTGCTTCCGTCTGAGTCCTTGTGAGTTCTTACATAAGCAGAGTATATGAGTAGGTGTTTCATCGTAGAGTTCACATTTTCTGCACAAGGGCTCACTAACATTGGCCATTTTGTGCAGATGCTTACTCACGCCCGCCGCACATGCTCGCACTCGCCCTTGTTCACTTAACTGCGTCAATGTGGCACTGGCAAAGAAAACACTTGCCTGATCCGCATTTGCTCACGTAGTTTTGCTTCGCATTTTGCCTATTTGCGGTGGAGTCGAAATATGTGAGCTCGGAATCAAATGCTGACAACGAATTGTTACATAGACTTTCACTGGTAAGAAGTGCAAGAAGAAAAACTTGGAAAAGTTCATATTAACAGAGAACAAGAACAATTTAAAAGACCATTTCCGTCTATCTAGAGATGAATTTAAAGAAGAGCATGAATTCATTGAAAGTGACTTGAAATAAGGGGGTTCTGGTGGTCATGAAATAATTAGCTCTGAGGAGAAGCTGGCTGTTTCAAAGAGTTTTGCGACTCAATAAAAATAAACCTTCCACTCGCCTTTACTGCCACTCGAAATCTGTGGCTCGGCCATCGGTTGATCGCTCGCATCGGTTGCCCTGCACGTATACGCTCATGTACGTTCCCGGGGTGCTATTCTCGAGTCAATTGCGTATACGAAATTTGATGGTCATCGATCATTTGCGTATGACTTGTGGTTGTAGGTATTCTCGAATCGTAGTATACGAAATAAAGCATCCGCCAGTCGTACGAATTCACACGTATGGGTACTAGGCATACGAATCTTCTATGCGAATGCGAGTTTTCATAAGGGGCATGCGCATATGGCATCTTATGATCAAAAAGAAGGGATTAACCTCTATTTTTTGTTATGATTGTGTAAAGTTTGAAATGATTTCAAATTGATTTGTTTTTTGTTTGATGTGGGTGGATGGACAAGTCAATTTTATGTGAATAAGAAACGTCTCAGTTGAGTTGAGTTGAGTTGTGGATGGCTTTTAATAAAATCCACCAACTCCTTACGCTGATCGGATGTTATGTTTCCCTTTGTTTTCTCCATTTGATAATATTTCTATGAATTCAGTTAAATCTAATTTTCCGTGTGTTATTTTCAACAGGCAACTAAAAGATAGGTTCAAGTCAGAACGTTTTCGCGGTTTTTTCGTATATAAAAAAATTTTTTGTTATTATATTGTAAACATGTTGTAAACCATGAGAAAATTGACACATTGGCAGTTTTGGCACAGTGTTGTCAAGTTTTCATCCGGCCAAAAATTACGTAGACGAATGAAGAAGTCGTATAGTGTTCAAGAATGCACATGAGTCTTAGTATACGATTATTTCCATAAGTAAAAGTTCGTATACGCTGCGTATACGTAGTGTTGCGTATGACTTCGAGAATAGCACCCCTGTTCCAACACGTGAGAGTAAATGCGGTGTTATTATAAATACAGTATGTTTGGAACTGCAACACTCGCACGAGGCTCGTGCCGACCAATGCGAGTGCGACCATGTGCGGCGGGCCTTAGGGTGCAGTGTCCAGGTCAGTAACTGTTTTCAAATGTCTCTTACCGTTTCATCATCCAGGACGAGAGATACTTCGTCTATCGTCTATCTCAATCAGTAAAATTTTTGTATGAAGGTGTCCTTGTGTCAACTTCTTGTGTACTTTTGTCCCCGCAGCCATTTGGTAACGCCGAGTTAACAGCGTCTACATGTTTTAGTTTTTACTACAAATATACCCAGTGTGTTTAATTTTTTGAACAAGAAGTTTATCAGTAGTCTCATGTTTTTTTTGAAAGATTTTTATGCATGCGTTATGATCTACAAACAGATGTAAATTCTTTTTACGAAAAATTTCATTGAATTTATTATGAACTAATATTCTCTTCCATCCATTGTACCTATATCATAATGAGAAATTGAGTACCTATTGTTCTAAAAAGGGGATTGTTATTCTCTATGTTTTGTCAATATCTTTTTACATTTATGTTTCTACTAAAATCATCTCCCACCACAACTTACATCAAATATTATATCTATATCTATATCTATATCTATATTTTTTCAGCCATTTCCCCCGGTATTCCAAAATCGTCAATGGATGGACAGTATATTCAGTAGCATGTGACAAGGCAGTTATGGAGGAAACTCAAAAATATTTATACGAAAATGAAAATTGTCGACCAGTTCAAGTTGACATGCTAATACATGTTCAAACTTTTTGGAATTTTTTCATGCTACAACTTATATTACTTATCTGTATATGTTTTGCACCGTTTCGTTGTGGTAGATGGTTACTGCTTAACGTGAGTATTCGGTAGTCTCCAAGAAGATTTTATAAAGGATCTAAAATCAGAAATTAATTTTTTCAGTATCCTCATATATTTACTGCGGGAAATCTAAAATCCAAAAACAATACTCCTTCAGAACAAACTGTTGAAAATTGTTGGTACCAAAATACGTTTTATGGAGAAGGATGGAAAGGAAAAGTGACCAACAAAGATGAAGAATTAACTACGGCTCCAAATAAAAGTATACTAGCTAGATTTAAAACCAGAAATCCCGCATATCGGTTTACATCTTATGCCATAGTAGCAGCAGCAATAGCCATTCTGACCGAAAAGGATAAATTACCAAAAAAGTGAGATTATGTACTTATAGCGCGTTTCTAAAGTCACTTAAACCTTAAAATAATAGTATGTATATAAGCAGTCTCTAATTTTAGCCTTAAAATAAAAGTATGCAAGCATAGGACATGTCCACCAACTACAGTTGAGAATAGCCCAGAGGAAAAACAATTATTTGGTTAGATTATAGATTTATAATTTGGTTGTGTTGTATTGATTTAATGATCTTTTGGTTGATTCCTAGACATATAGGTACATAACCTCAAACTATTTAAGACGAAAAATTACCAACAAAGAAGTAGGTACTTACATTAAAATGGTCTTCACAAATCACAAACAAAAGCAGTAGTATTTGTCGAAATATCGTCTTTGTTTCGACACATAGGCTGCAACCACAATGCCCTTCTCTTAAGTGCATTTTTGCTTGCGCCACCAGGTAAAGTAAAACATTTTTTGTATGGAGTTTTAATAGACGTTGATTTACACTCTGGAACAATGCAATACTTGGAATAGAAAGTTTTTTTTTCGGCTTTATCCATATTTGAGAAACCAATTAGGTCACAAAAACTCAGAGCGTGATACACGAAAAGTACGTATACAAATGGAGTGACGTCAACGGATGGGGCAGCCATGATGACGTAAAGCACGTTTTGGCGAACTTTCAAATTTTATGATTTTTAAAGTCATTTTAAAAGTGAAGTTTATATTTTTTTGAAAAAATAGGCATGCAAGGTGTTAGGAGGATCTGATAAAGTGTCAATTCCCACCAATAGTAAAATTTATGCTTGTACCCTATTGTTATATCTTCAAACTTTTTGTGGAGTGGGGGATATTTTTTATTTGCGTAGATAGTTGGTGGGTTCAAAAAAGGGAATTGTATGCTGGTTATATCTATTTGCTGGTATTCTGGAGGCGTAGGAGATACCTACAATTTAACTAGTCTCTCAAGCCGTTGAACCAAGAAGTAACAAACGATCATCAGATTAATCAGAGCGTGGACTATACTGAGAGAAGGCTTGATAACTTTTTTTTAATGTTTGGAATGACAATAAGCAAAAGCTGTACATTATGTTACAATTCAATATTATTTATATTTCAGTGGAGGTGTGTATTCTCCTGGAGCTGCATTTGGGAAAACGTCATTGATGAAGTACTTAATTAAGAAATGTGCCAGCTTCGAAGTTATCGAAGTGAAAGATTTGTGATTTGAAATATTATACATTTAAAAGTTTGTCCAGCTAAACAATAAAAACTAGCGAGAATTACTGGTGTTTTTTTATAGAGTTAACAAAATGCATTTTATCTACGATCACTTTTAAAATTAGGCATTTACGAACCAAAAAAAATGTGTGAAATCATACATTATACATACGTTAAAAAGCGTGCGTAAATGAACAATGCTTTTTATATGGGACTTTCATTATAACACCCAAAAGCGTGCGTAAATGACCAATGCTTTTTAAATGGGGTTTTCATTTTAACACTCTTTTTTAGCTACGTGATTATCTAGTTGCCTTGAATTTAGTCGTTTGTGGTATAAACTTTTGTGCCGACAGTAAATTTGACAGAAGTGTCAGACATAGTGAAAAATATTTGTTACTTAAAAAAAAGACAAATTACCCAATGTTATAATTAGTAATGTGAATAATTGTCCCCATTTTACTGTAAATATGAATTTAAATAATTAGAATTCGATGTGTATATATTTGTTTATGGAAAAGTCATTTTTATGTTATTTAACCCCTTCAGAGCACTTTTTTTATTTTTTCTTCATGTACACGCAGATAAACTTTTGTATGACACTTGTGCGTTAAGTACTTTTGCGCACTCGTTGCGAAAAAGGCACTCGCTACGCTCGTTCCTTGCATTTTCGCAACTCGTGCGCAAAAGTATAACTTCACGCACTTGTATCATAAATAACTATTTTTGCACTAGGTTTTTTTCCGTGTAACGATTTTTTAACAGTTTTTTCAGCGCAATATATTATTGTGAAATCATACAAAAATCAAATCAGTAGTATTTGAGCTTACCGCGTTCAGACAAAGTTGTTGTTCATGAAACACAAAAAAAATGCAACGTTAATTTGTAGGATGCTATCGCCATTACTATAGAACAAATCGCAACCTTGGTCAACAAAAAGTGGTCTGGACCTGGACTCGCGTAAAATTTGCGTCATTATTTATCAGAGTAAAAGCACGACCGATCAAACAAAGATTACATCTTCAAATTAAATTTCGTGTTAAATGTGTAGATCATGGTTTTGTTGTTTTGAAAATTAATCTGTTAAAAAAACATTGCATTTATAGTATCAAAATGATATGATAAACTATAATAAAGTAAGTAGGTACGACATTCGAATTTTTAACAAGCTGTTTATCATTTAAAACGAAGGTTAGTGGACATTTTAAATTTATAAATAATAATAATAAATAAATGATATAAGGCAAAGGTTATAGTTTTTGTTTTCACATGGGAATTTAAGATTTCGAATTTTCTGTTTTATATTCTTATATGTAGGTATAAATATGCAATTTAATCACCAAATTTGATGTAATATTTGATAAACAGACATGTGATGCCCACAACCCATCTACCTATTTCAATGATATAAAAATATTTTAATTGAATAATATTTTTCGTAGTTATTCTAAATAGATACTTCAATTATTTATTTTAGGTATTCAATACAATGTTTCAATTACTTTTGTTATTATTATTGGGCTTAATAGCTTTTGTCTATTTTTTTGTTGTTAAACGTTTGCTGTACTGGAAAAATCGAGATATTATTCAAGAAAGTATACCAGTATTACTTAAAAACATTTACGATGTACTATCTAAGAGAAAAAGTATTGCGGAAAGTTCTCTTAAAGCATATAATTCATTTCCTGATGCCAGGTAAGTCAGATCAATGTTATAATACAGGGGTGGGCAAACACGGAGCCAAAGAGGGCTTTTATTTTCCATAAAGTAAATACACATTCAAATTTTTCTATTAAATGTAATTAGATAATATTTTCCATGAGCACCTATGAACACAAAAAACTTTTTTTTATTTTTTTTATTTCCGCATCAACCATATTGGTTATTAGCGGTGGAACAGCGACTGATTATTTTGTACATAGGTTAGTTGAACAGTACAATAATTATATTTCGTATAGAAGCTCAGAATCCTTTAAAAACTGTATTAAACTTTGAACACTGCACTCCTTGAGCACTGCACTTAAATTGTTCGGTAGGTGATGCTGTAACCTTGCGACACTATATAGCGGACACTCAATCAAAATATGTTTAATTGTAATGGGATGCTCACATACTTCACAATACGGTTGACACTCCTTTGACAGTAGATATTGATGTCTGAGTCTGCTATGTCCTAGACGTAGTCTAGTCACTACAACTTCCATGAACCGATTTGGGGCATGATTTTGCCATGGTCCAAACAAAGATTTGATCTCTCGAGGCTGAGATTGTTTGAGGCTATCTCTCCAATTTTTCAAAATTTTGAGTTTGTAGGTGATTTTCAGGTCTATTGGTAATGGATTGAAATGTGGAATTAATCTATTATCATTTGCTGCTTCTCTTGCTAATTTATCGGCCTCTTCGTTATCCACCAATCCTACATGTGAGGGAACCCATAGGAATACGATACTTTTATTCTTCAATTCATATAATTCTGTTTTGATCATATTGACAATAGGATGATGACTGTATAGTTTAGATATTATGTGTAATGAGTTCAAGGAATCAGTAATTATCAAAAATTTCCTTTCACATTCTGTTTTGATGAAACTCAGTGCCCTATATATTGCATAAAGCTCTCCTGTCAGAACTGTTGATTCTGGTGGTAGTTTGTATTTTAAGCATATGTTGGGCGCAAAAATGGCAGATCCAATTCCACAGTCTGTTTTTGATGCGTCTGTGTAAATAGGAACGTGCTCATGATAGTGAGAGATAGTACTGCGAAAGGCGTTGATAATTATTTTTGGATTGGTTTCCGTTTTGTTGATTATGAAAAAAAATGATTATTTCATAGTGTTAGTAATAAACTGTATAACTACAACTACAACGTAAATTGCTTAATTTGTAGTTTTTAATTGTAGTATTACAACACTATTTAAAAGAGAAGGACAAAGATCAGTCCCCTCTACCAGAACGCAGAGTAAAAATTGCATTGAACATATTTTAAAGGAATACTACGAGTGCTATAACATTTTAGTTTATTCATCAAAATTTCATGATCAACTCAATCGAAGTCTTCGCGAAATTACAAGAAACCGTAGCCGTGACTAGGAATAAAATAAAACCTGGATTTACGATATTAGCGAGACTTTGACCATAAAACTGCATTTTTACCAAGTTAATTGTATTGTAAAAAGTTTTGAACTTAAGATTTTTTTAGATACGTGGGTACATATCAACTTGTCAAGCCGGTCTTAATGATAAGAGATCCAGAATTAATAAAAGATGTGACTGTTAAAAGTTTCGATCATTTTATGGACCATACAAATAATAATATTGAGGACGACCCAATTTGGACTAGGAATTTAGTGATTTTAAAAGGTAAATGGTGGGTAGATCCATCACTCAACCTACTTCATTTTTCAACTTAATGAGTCCACTTCAAGTTGTGAATCTTACTATTTTTCAGTATAATTTAATATTCCCTAGATACTCTATGAGTCGTTAACATTTTTCCCTTTGGGCTGGTTCTACAATTTGAGAGTATAAACCTGGTATTCGCTATACCGAGCAATAAACTTATTCTGCATTTCTATTGGTTGGTTTCGCGTATGTATGTATGTATGTATTTTGGGGTGACATTCGCTGAGACCTAAAAGATATATTGTGCCCCCTTACTTCTACTCAGATTCTGAGGAGAATCTCAGAAACTAGTAGTTCCTTCAGTCCCATTTACCGAAGGAATTTTAGGATGTCTGCAGGCTTCAACTTAGGTAAATGTTCCTCTTCTATCCAGTAATCTCCCAGGTGCTGTGCTCTAGGATTCTGAAGTGCTGTGCAGTAAAGTATGTGGATGGAGGTTTCTCCTTCCATTCCACAAAATCTGCTCTTCTTCCTCCACTATTTTGAGCTTTTTCAGGTACCCATTCAGGCGACAATGTCCCGTCAGGATCCCTTTTAAAACTCTTAGCGCAGTTTTACTTCGACTTATGCATTCATTTGATCTCAACAGGTTGTAGTCACCCAGAAGAGTCTTTGATTGTATAAATCTTTCCAATGGTCAGATCTTCTCTTTTTCTTGGCTTTACCTATTTTTTCCAATATTATATTGGGGCTGATTCCGCAAAAGGGCTCAGGCACCTAGAAAGGTATTTCAGTAACCCTCTTTGCTAGTTCATCTGCTATTTCATTTCCTTCTATTCCAGTGTGTCCTGGAATCCATAGTAAGGTGATTATATTGTTCTTACCTAGTTCATTGAGTTTGTCTAGGCATTCCCACACCATTTTGGAAATGATTACACAAGAGCTCAGTGCTTTAATGGCTACTTGACTATCTGAAATTATGATAATCCTTTGTTTTCTGTATCCTTTATTAATATTGAGCTGGGCACACTTTCTTATGGCGTGGATTAACGCTTGGAAGATACTTCAGAGTGTTTGGTTACTGGCCCGAACACTTCTATCCCAGTTCCTTCTATTGCTTTTGGGCCGTCTGTGTACCATTGAATGGCATTCTTTCCAAGTCTGGTAATGGTATTTGGATCCCATTCCTCCTTGGTTTCGCGTAAAAATACCAACATTGCTGTCACGTGTCAGAAGATGAGGAAGTTGAAGAGACAAGACTATACCGATCCCGACGTATTCATAGTTGGGTAAAGTAGAAATTAAGTTTAATGAGGTTTCTAACCTAAAAAATGTTTGAATGCATATTATGAACTGGAGTTTTTTTATGTGCTTTTGACTGCAGAAACAGACATGCTATTTGCAGGTCTTGTTATTTCCCAGTAATAGTAAACTGTGTCAGTTTTTTGCATTCTGAAATAAATCTGATGATATGAAAATGAAAAGACTACTTCAAAAATTCTTATTCCATTACGTTAAATAGCACATCAATTTCATGGATCTGACATTTTGACATTTTGAAAAAAATAAGCCAATATTCTAAATTCTGTGAGTTCTCTTCCACTACATCATTTATCAAAGCATACCAAGAAATTTAAGTTATGGTTTTAATGTGAGATTCCCGCTTTTCAAAGCATCAAACGTTGGTTGATTGGAACTACCCTCGAGATATTCTCGTAATAAATGTACCTTTCATAAAAATCTATTCTAGAACCGACAACCAGTTCTGTATCTGTAAAGTAGGGAGAAGAGTGTAGGCTCACAGCACTTAGGCCACATGTGACCCACTGCGGACATACCTGACAGTTTTCTCTTCCTGTTCACACACCCTGCATAGAGATGTGTCCACTAGCCCCATAGTATGGAGGTGTTTCCTTAGTTGACAGTGGCCAGTCAGAAATCTTACCGTTAAACGTAGGTTTTCCCTGGTCATCTCCAAATATTTTTCCTCGTCGCCAGCTTCCCAGGGTGCCCAAGGTGATCCTGGCAAGACTGAATCTCAATTGCCACAAAAGAACTAACCAAAAAAGGAATTTCCGGCAAAAACATAAAAATCTGCACTGATAGTAGACAAGCCCTATTAGCCTTGAACAGACAACGTGTTATATCGAGGCTAGTACTAGAGTGCCACCAAGATTTAGCTAACGTCTGGGCAGATACCAATATTATCCTGAGGTGGGTTAAAGGGCACAATAGGGGTAAAGATAATCGCATTGCCGGTTCTTCAGCTAGGGAAGCGACTGGACTAAAAATTTGAGGACCCAGTGTCACCTACGACCTGACGACTTCAACAATTACGGAACTAGCCAATCGTTAAGCACTTGCTCAATCCCTTAAGAGATGGGATGGAATCGAAGGACCAACAACCAGTTACTCTCGGTATAAAATATTGAAAGATTAACTATAGTGCATTTTATACTGGATTTGTAGAATGGGCCTATCACTCTATTTTATTTCATGATTGGGTATCTTTGATGCAGCTTTTGATATGATGAATTATTTGTTTTAAGGTCAAGAATGGCGAGATATGAGGACAATTTTAAGTCCTTCATTCACCAGCAGTAAAATGAAAGTGATGTTTAATTTAATTTCGGAATGTGCTGAAAATTTTTGTAAGCATTTCTTAGACAAAAATGAAGATATTATCGAAGTTGAATTGAAAAAAATTTTCATTCGTTACACGACTGATGTAATAGCTACCACTGCTTTTGGAATTAAAGTAGATTCAATGGCGGATAAAGATAATGAGTTTTATACTGTGGCGAAGGAGGTTACGAATTTTGGTAAATTCTCTGTCTTCTTGAAGTCTATTTTTATCGCGATTTTTCCAAAACTAGCTAAGGTAAATATAACTGAGCATAGCAACTAAAATACGTTAAATATATTGTCCATAATTTGAATTTTGAGCTACTCTTAATCTTAATCATATTGGCAATAATTTTAGATTCTAAACATCTCATTTCTGAGTGGGCGTACAAAAACATTCTTCACTCAATTAATAGATGATACAATAAGGCTTCGAGAACAAAAAGGAATTATTCGTCCAGATATGATTCATTTACTAATGGAAGCAAAAAAAAGTAACCAAACCAAAGAAGAACATTCCATTCAAGAAGGCTTCTCTGTAGCTCAAGAGGCAGAATTAACACCTGGAAGAACAATTTCGAGAGATATTACGAACATCGATATTACTGCACAAGCCCTAATTTTTTTTCTAGCTGGCTTTGAAACTGTATCTTCAACCATGTGTTTCGTGGGCTATGAATTAGCAGCTAATCCAGATTATCAGAAAAGACTGAAAAATGAGGTATTAGAAACAATGGAACAGTGTCAAGGAGCTGTTACTTTTGAAGCTTTGATGAAAATGAAGTATATGGACATGTTTTTGTCAGGTAGTATATTTTTTTAAGCCGTGAATTGTATTAAATAACATATCTGTATCTGTAGAGTTGGGAGGGTAAGTGTAGGCTCACATCACATAGGCCACAAGTGACCCATTGTACATCATCCCGAGGAGTTGTCCTCCTAGGTCATCGTCCATTCTATCCTTCCCAGAAAGGTGGACAGGTCACTAGGAAATATCTCCTTTATATCGGCAGGTGTAGGCCAAGACTCACCGAACACACACTCTCTTATTGACGATAACTCCGGACACTCGCATAAGACATGCCTGACAGATCCATCTTCCTGTTCACACATCCTGCATAGAGGTGTCTCCAATAGCCCCATAGTATGGAGGTGTTTCCTTAGTTGACAGTGGACAGTCAGAAATCCTACTGTTAAACGTAGGTATTTCCTGGTTATCGCCAAATATTTCTTCGACGCCAGCTTCCCAGGGTCGCCCAGGGTGATCCTGGCAAGACTGCATCCTTTGATTCCATCCCATCTCTTAAGAGATTAAAGAATCGGCAATACGATTTCCTTTACTCATGTCGTGCCATTTAACCCAACTCAGGATATTGTTATCTGCCACGGCGTTAGCTAAATCTTGGTGGCACTCTAGTACTAGCCCCGATGGTATTCCACCGTATATATTGAAAAGTTGTAGTGAGTGGCTCAGAACACCTCTCAATCATATTTTTAACTTAATTGTCAAAACAAAAGTATTTCCAGTGCAATGGAAGACTGCTATCACTACACCAATTTATAAATCTGGTGGAAAAATTAATATAGAAAATTATCGACCTATCTCGATAATGTGTGCTCCATCTAAACTATTTGAGCAAATTATATATATCAAATTATATAACTATATAGAAAAGTATATAGTATCCCAACAGCATGGCTTTATGTCATAAAAATCTATTAAGTAACACAAATTTGTTATTATTCGGAAATCAAGCACACGAAACATTAGGTACTAAATCACAATCACACGATCTATACTGATTTTCGGAAAGCGTTCGATCGCGTAAATCATGATGTGCTGTTGAAAAAACTAGTAAGTTACGGGTTGAATGCTGACTTTATCGAATTAATTAAAAGCTATTTAGAAAATAGAAAATTCGTCGTCAGACATAATGGAAATGTTACTGGGAAATACCATGCAAATTGCGGAGTGCCGCAAGGTTCCAATCTTGGTCCTCTCTTATTCATTATATTTATCAATGATTTACCTTCTGTTCTTAACAATACTATGAGCCTATTGTTTGCAGATCATCTTAAAATTTTCAGAAGAATAAACTCAGTCAGAGACTGTGTTATGCTACAAAAGGATATACACAATATTTATGAATGGAGTCTAATTAACAAATTGCATTTTAATATTAGTAAATGTAAGGTGATGAGTATTACTCGATCTAAAGATCCCATTTTATTTGACTACGAGATGGGAGGAGATGCGTTGATAAGATGTACAGAAACTAAAGATCTGGGCGTAACGTACAATAACGTCTTTTCTTGTGATGAGACAAACGGCAAACTTTAATGATATCAACACTATAAAATCCCTCTACTTTGCTCTAGTAAGACCTAAATTAGAATTTGCTTCAATTATTTGGTTTTCAGAATACATATCTACTTTGGAAATGGTAGAAAAGGTCCAGAACAAGTTCCTCAGACACTTATACTATAAGAAATATCGTACCTGGCCGAACTATAATAGAGTTAGATCAAGTCATTTGAGATATCAGTTCAAAACTTTATCGCTAGAGCAAAGAAGAACATTATCTGCTGTTATGTTCTTGTACAAAGTTCTTAATGGTAAAATTAACTGCAGTGAAATTCTTTCATCTATTCCATTTAATGTTCCTAGACGTCGCACTAGGACCATGCTAATGTTTCATATATCAAATGTATTTTTAACCGTTAGTGACCCTCTTATAACTATTATGAAAATAATAAATACTTTCAACGTATTAGTAGATATTGGAGTTTGACTGAAAAAGTTTTTCACAATATTATACTAGGGCATATGTTGAATACATCAATATAATTTTTACTATTGCAAAGCTGTTTGAACCTCTGCAATTCACAAAATTCGTTTATACAATCCATACTTGGGATATGTTATTGCCATTATTAATTTGTTAATGTGAATTTAAAAATTATTGACCACGTAATTAGTTATAAAATATAAATAATTGATTATAAATAAATAAAACAATAAATAAATAACAGAAGAGACTGAAATATGAAGTATTAGAAACAACGGGAGAGTGTCAAGTGTTAATTTTGAAGCTTTGATGAAAATGAAGTATATGGACATGTTTTTGTCAGGAAAATTCTTTTTAAGCCGTGAATTATATCAAATAACATGAAAATTAATACGAATCTGGTGCTTTAGTACTCTTCATTAAGCAAGATCACCTTAAGAAAAGAGCGAAGTGCTCCATTTGGGATAAAGAAAGATTGAATGGATTATGCAAACAAGTTGTATTAGAAACCTTCCGAAAGATGGCTGAAGAGGATAATGTAAAATGCTTAATTTGAAGATTCCACTATTAGTGAAACCTTTAATACAAAAAAACGTAACTGTGCTAAGGAGCCACATCCTAGCAAGAATAAAACTGTGATAATTCTGAGATACATTGCTAGTAGAGATAGTATAGTGTATTGCAGTATGCAATTGGGTTTTTTGGAACTTTAGTTCTTTACGTCAGGTTATGTTTGAGCGACCGGGGGTCGCGACGCAAAAGATCTGACCGTTACGCGTTACGTTACGCTACGTTATGTTACGTTGTTTCGTTATGTGCCTTGCTTGCGTGCTTGTGCTCTCTCCTTAGTCTCTCTCTCGTTTACGAAGCAGCGATTCATATGCTCCAGCCAGGATTCGAACGCGGGCAGCCCGCGTGGAAGGCGAGCATTCTACCACTGAACCACCGACGCTATATTAAAATTCTATGCAAAGTTGGTATTCGCAGTGCTGGTGATCTACTTGAATTTGTTCGGATAAATTTTTACTATTTTTTCCATAATTTTTTTGCGCGATTGATCTTTTTTGTTCATTTACAGCATCGGTTGTCAAAATGACATGAGGATTAAGGGGTCTAGCACATTTACTTTTCGAAATACAGGGTGTTGAAATTTTGAAAACTTGAATGTTTCAATTCGATAACTTTAAAATGGATGGATAAATTGATTTGACATTTGGCAGGTTGTTTTTAAATGTAAAAGGGCATATTTTGATAGAAATAGTAGTTTGTGCAACTAGTGTGGATATAATGGCCATATCACACGAGGACAAAGTGCGATATGGACAATCCACACGAGTCGAACAGCATATTTTTTCTACGACCCACTTAAGAAAAAATCTAGAAAATAAAAATTTCTTAAACTGTAATATAACTTCAAATTGAAAATTTAGCAATTCAATTTTATGTTTCCACTAATTTTTTTGTGGTAAGCGTACAGTTCTTGAATGTCCAGTTTGTATAATGCTACGGTTTCCCTTTTTAAATATACGATGCTGTTATAAGTAGATGTTGCCAGTCGGACTCCCTCATAAAGGGTACCGTACCATTATTTGTAATAATGAATATTCTGCTAAATATTTCAAACGTCTACCTGTTGTCGTTATTTATATCAAACAGAATAATTATTTAAAGATGAAATTAACAATAAAAAAAAACTTCCTCACGGGGAATCGAACCCGGGTCTACCGCGTGAGAGTCTGGTACGCTTACTACTCGTTTATCTATAACGTCAAATGTATTACATAATTTTTGCTTAAAAGGAACTAGAGTTCTTACCGTGTGTCCCGCGACACGTTCAACTTTTTTTTTCTTCATTTTGGTAGCCGTTCTTGGGCCAGGACCACTGCAGCCTGTTGGCTATTGTACTCTATTGCCACATTCATTACACCAGCCCAGCAGTACCTTTGAGTAGATGTTGGAGTTTGGTTGGGAATTGGAGTTGCAAATGATACAATACGATTCCATTGTTATACGTGTTGCTTCAATAAGCAAGACGTACTTAATTGGACAGTAAACTGTGCTCTCGAGAGAAACAAAATTCTTCACTGGCCTAATTAACTGGAAGCAGCGTGTATTAAAGCACACCGGGACATTTCAAAGCCACTTTAATGGCGTCAACTTGTGGTCTCCATATCCAACACAACCTTGCTGAGTCCTAAAGTTCAGGAGATTACTGAACTAACTCTTTCATTGGAATTCCAATCACTGACAATTTGAACACTATTAATTTTGAATCACATCACTTAAAAGAAAACATTTTCTCTCAGCCCAACCCATCTTGATGCCATGCTAGTACTTTTTTTGGTAGTGCTGGCTACACTAAAACACCGTACACGTATGGTAACTGAGCTGGTTGAAAAATTTATTTTATAGCAGCTCCAGCTAGTGCAGTGGAACAACCACAAAAATTACTTGTCGGTTGACAAGTGGTCGTATTCAAATTTAATTTTGTTTGGTTGTTCAACTGAGATCATATTGACTATACCCATCTTTGCATAGACAAAAATATCTAAATTGAATTTTTGCAAAGAAAAAACGCTTTTCGTTAACGTTATTCTTGAAATAGAGTATGTTTGGTTTATTTATATTTTTTTCTAGAATCATTACGTAAGTGGCCAGTTGCAATTGCTACTGAAAGGCAATGCACAAAAACATACACAATTGAACCTGTAAATCCGGATGGAAAACCGGTTGTTGTAAAGAAAGGTCGATCATTATGGATGCCAGTATTCGGGATTCATCGAGATCCAAAGTATCATCCGCAACCATCTAAATTTGATCCAGAAAGATTTAACGACCAGAACAAGGCACAAATAAAACCTTACACGTATTTTCCGTTTGGACTAGGACCAAGAAATTGTATAGGGTCGAGATTTGCTTTGATGGAAATTAAAGTAGTATTTTTCCATTTATTGAAAAATTTTGAGATCGTACCAATAGCAAAAAGCCAAATTCCTTTGCAAATTTCTAAATCGAACATTAATTTGTCTGCTGAAGGCGGATTTTGGTTTGGACTGAAACGTTCTGGATCTTAAAGACTTCATATATCTGGCTGTAATTCTTGAAAATATTATTTCATAATAATAAAAGTTTTTTTTTCTAATATTCGTTTCATTTTTGACTGTCTTGAAAAACTCCAAGTGTGTACTGTAATGTTTTTCGAATAATTTACCATTTCAAGAATGAAAATATACTATAGACATTTTTTAATAGGCAGCTAATTGGGTAGGTACATTTTTAAATTAATTGTTACAATAAGAATCAAACATACAGATTAACAGAATTAAATTTAAATGGAAAGACTATTTTTAGTAAAAAATTTCAGTGCTAAGTGAGTAAGAAGAATTGGAGAAAGCGTGTAACACATATTTTATTAAATTTATTTCAATTCTACTCACAGTCAAAAAGGCCTGAAAAAATTACTACATTCAAATTAAAAAAGACTAATAATTTTTTCAACCAATAGGTAATTTCTACTAATCAATTTTTCTACTTTTTATCGTTTTTACCAGCCATGACCCCAACCATGACCCCAGCCATGTCCCCATCCATGACCTAATCCCCATCCATGAGCAGCAATTATACCATGATGAGCAGGACCAGCGACTACGACTCTAGCATGAGCAATCGGAGCAGTAATAATAGGCGTGGCAACCACAGTGTGAACGGCAGGAACAGCAACTAGAGCACCATGATGTCCCCATCCACCAGGAGCTGTGGCAGCTGAAGCTACAGCTATGATAGCCAAAAGAGTGACGAACTGTAATTTTATAAATATTCCACTTAAAGATTTTCTTATGCAGAGTAGCCCGAAAGGTGTTAAAATGAAAATTTAGAGAAGGGTAATTCGAAAAAAAATAATCGAGTGAAACATAAGCAAAAGGATGACTGACCAAAAGGTTTTTGAGAGAACGAAAAAAGATTAAAAATAAAACATTATTCAAACAAAATTCTTATTATACATCCCTGTGAAGAAATTATCAACTTCATCTTGTAAAAAAGTGAAAATATAGTTTTAATCTCAGTCAAAAATGAAGTATTTTTATTGGATATAAAAACTTACCACAAATTTCATTGTAAATACAGAATTGCTTTTGTAGGTACTAGACTGTAAAACACTTATTCCTCTTACTTTCGCCCTATATATACAAGTACCACTAGAATGCCTATAGGTACGTTCTTTTACAGTGACCTTCGTCCAGTCAAATAAGAAAAAATTGTGGCAATGTTTATATTATTGTTATGTACATCCGCATAATGATCCAACCTGTTGATTTAAAGCTAAATAATTGCTGTATAACTCCACGCTATTTCATTATATGCAAGTTTCATAAAGTAAAGTAATCAGGTAGATAATACTTTAAAAGAAACAATTATTAAAGAAATTTTATTCATATGTATTTTATTTTTATTTTCCATAATTATTAAAAAGGAAAATATTCTAAGTGAACAGATGTAAAATTAATGGAAAACTGTGTAAAGCGTCAAAAGAATATGAGAATACTGAAGTAAGGGTGTACCATAGAGAAATAAAAAAGGTAATTTGTCTATGGGGTGTACTATATTGGGAGAAACCACTTGGATTATTATCATTATTATTCAAACCCGGGCTGGAAGGCACGAAGCATCTACACTGAGCCATCAGTGACTTGGAATGTTCGTGTCGTAAATCTGTTTCTTAACATAACATGTTTTTCGAAACAATGTATAAATCGAAGTAACTTTTGAATAAAATTAAATTTGACTCAAACCTGACAATTATTGTTTCTGTGCATAGATTTCTCAGTGTATTGATATTTTGTGTTAAAAAACTAACTAAATATGAATATAATAAAATGGAAATGACTTTTCTTCAACACCACCAGAAACTAGCGAAGCTGCTGATGTTGCCTCATTATATTTATTGTCGGAAAACTCAAGGAAAGTATATAATATGGTATGTATATGAACTTTTTTCTAATAGCGTGCCACTTTTCCGCACTCTTTTTAGTATGGAAAGAATCACTTTTCCGAACGACCGTTGGCCTAACGACGCTCTAGCGGAGTTCAGCCAGCACTCGCGTGCGGAAAAGTCACTTTTCGCACGTGTTATGTAAGCTACTAATTTTTTGAACTGGCAAAAGGAAAAGAAAACCATATTATTTTCTGAATCGACTCTGTTGGCATACTTAACTGAATTATCCGCAAAATATGAATCTTCAACGCCATGGACCTATTATTCAATGCTTAGAAATACGATCACCTTATATCAAGGTACAAATTTAGAAGATTTTAAAAATTTACAAGCATTATTAAAACAAAAATCAGAAGGTTTTAGCCTGAAAAGCGGAAACTTTTCCTAGTGAAGAAATCAATAACTTTTTCTAGTGAAGATATCAATAACTTTTTAACTAAAACACTTGAAGAAAAATATCTAGTATCAAATGTAAGATATTAAGTAAATCTTTTACATAGTTATTTCATTACATTCTGTAATTTAAGGTTGCTTTGATAATGGGTGTGATGGGTGCATGTAGAAGTAATGTATGGAATGGAAATAACTCTTTTGCAAGATCTTGGTTAATGTGCCAAATACCAAGACAAAAATTTGCCAAAAACTGACTGACTGTTCGGATAACTTTTACAAAATATGCAAGACATATTATATACTAGGTAAGTCTTCGACCAAGGATATAACTTCACCAATTGTTATTGTTATTAATAACAATACATAAATACCACCATCCTGTAAGATTAGATACGTAATATTTGTTAAGCTAAATACATAGGTTTTTGTGTTAATTGTTATAAGATATTATACTATCATTATAATTTTCGATAACTGTGTATCAATGAATAATAATATATTGTAAGAGATATTTTTTGAAGCGTAAAATGTTAATGTTTCTAATAAAGTAACAAAATTTTCCAACAATTAATCTACAACAATAAGATTTATTAGTCGTAGATAAAGTATAGTTTTATTAAATTATGAAATCAAACAATTTTATTTTGTCAAATCTACATTATATTTAACAAACACTCTTTCGATTCAAATTTTGAAATTTTGCATATAGAACCTAAATCCTTCAAATTAAATCTTTTAGAAGCCCTAGATCTAAATAAAACAAATATTCAGATAATCTTCTCAACGACCAACTTGATATTAACAATTCTCCCTTATTAAACCTTTTTACCTAGAAAGGTTCCTGTAGGATGGTTGTGAATGAGTTTCCAGGTAAACTGGTTAAATACTTTAGTTAATCCCATATTTAGACAAATTCATTTCATTTCCTTGTAAATAGATTATAATTTTATTGTTAAATATCCGTATAATTTAGTATTAAGGCACTGTATAAATTGAAAATTTCTCATTATACCTCCATTCGTTTGAAAAAGATACTGTGTTAGCGAAACGCGTCACAACTTTAAGGTTAAATATAATGTAGATTAAACAAAATAAAATTGTTTGATTTCATAATTTACTATGGATCTACATCAAGTAAAAGCCTCATCTATTCAATTTTATAGTTTTCTTCTCGCGTATAACGAGTTATTATTCCCCAGGTGATAAACTTGAACGTGAATAATAACCTTCATTATACTCTCGTTGAATTATTGTATGACATTCTAACAAAACCTTAGTCTGGCAGTCTCGCAGGACATGACGCCTCGTAAAGACCAATAATTGAAAATTTACCAATATATTGCAATCCTAAATATTAAAACATTAAATTATTATAAATAGTCCTTAACTAGGGCTTGAAATTAAGGTGGCTTTTTTAACAAAATATGAAAATAGCCGAGTGCAGTTTTTACTGACAACAAGCTTGAATAACAAATTAGCAGGTTTATTTTGATGCACGAGTGTAATTCGGTAAAATATTTCTCGAGTAAAAGAAATAAAAGTATTGTATTTTTGGGTTTACTTTCGGTCACTATTTCTTGAATAGAACTTAGAGAATCTTGTCCAAATCGCGACATTTCAACGAATTTTAAAATTTGGCATATGTCACAATGACAAATAATGCGCAATTTTAACACTCGTTACTATAGTTACGAACCTACAGGGAAATTCGCGATAGCTGGCGGGATCTTTTCGATAGTTAGCGGCATTTTCGATAGTTAGCGGCATCTTATCGATATTTAGCGGCATCTTATCGCGATAAGATCCCGCTTCATATGGGATTTTTAATACAGGAGGGTAATATTCAGGGTAATTTTTTTCTCATTACTATTGGCTGACAGGATCGCTTGAAAAATAATCAGTGTGATAAAATATTTATATTTTAGCAGCTCATAAACAACAAAATGTATAAACATATTCAAAATACTGACATCATACAGCACGATATGAATTTTTTATGAGCAACAGTTATTTAAAGTTAATTTTTCAACTCTCTTTCTAGCAAATTGGGTATTATCTACTATTTGGATGATAAGTGAATATTATGAAAACAGCTATTGACACTTAAGAACCTATTACCAGAAAAATCAAGAGGATGATAGGCAGAAATTTATGGATCGATGTACAACAAAAAATGTAGTGACATTGATGGTTTAAGTACCACGTTTTCTGCCACTCTTTTGATGGCTGATGGTGGTGATTTAATAGCTCTTAAGCGACATGGCGGATGAAAATCTTCATCAACAGCCGAATAATATGTCAGTATAATAAAACGTCAACATTCAATAGAATTATGAATTCAATTGATTATTTTTTAAACGATCCTGTCAGCCAATCGTGATGAGTAAAGAATTCATATCGACCAATAGCATCAAAATTACACTAATAATTTGCTAGTAGCAAATTACAGCGATAACTTTTTTCTATTGTCAAAATCTGACATTTTGGTGGCAAAACATTATTCTAGCCAATCATTCGGTTTTATACTGATAATTCTGCTTCCTCATCGATAATACCTTGTTTACATTGAGCAGTGTGAATAAAAATTCAGTAAAAGCTAAAACTTACATTTTCCTAGCAAATGCTTACTTTGCAGTGAATGAAAATAAGTAGTAGCTTTTACTAAAAATGCAATTAGCAGAAGCGAAAGTTTTTAGCATTGTCTAAAAATGGTGTGAATGAAAGTAAGCAATTACTAAGAATATTGAGGAAAAGCTTACATTTTTGCAAGCTTGTTAGACCCTGGCTTAAAAATTTAGTAGGTACTGTTAAATGGCAGAAATGGCTGCATTTATGAATATGAGATCTGTAAAATTTTATCCCGAAAGAAAAGAAAGTCGTGTCGAAGAATACCACGGTCTGTATAGATTTAGTGAAGAAAATGTTGAGTGGATAGCTAAACATTTTTTGGTGCCAAAAGTGGAGATTAGGGGTGGTGCATTGAGGTCAAAAAAAAACAAATGCAAATATTTTTGCGATTTCTAAGTGATCCTGGATTTCAAATGGGGATCGGAAAAGAAGAAAGAGTTCATAGAACAACAATATGTAAAACGATATCTCACGTTTTACCAAAAATAGTTGAAAAGGCAGGAATTTGGATTAAATTTCCTACAGAAAACCCGACTGACCAGGCAATCAACGAATGGGTACAGTTGTATAGATTTTAAATGAATCACTACTCATTTTGAACGTAAGCCGTTAGCACTCGTTAACACTTATGCTGCCAGGTATGATTTTCTAGAATTTCTAAACAGGCCATGTCAGCCGTTGGCAACTGACGGACGTTTACTTATATGGGACATGTCAGTAGTTTTAAGCCACGGAGCGACCTTCCGATTAAACCCATGTCTCAGACCGGCCCCTACTAGTGATGCTAGAAAATCATAGGTGGCTCAAATGGAAAGGCCGTCGTCAGTCGTTTTTGACTGACATGGCAGCATAAGTGTTAATGATACTGGTTTAAAATGTGCTCGATATTTGCCTTTGTCGATTAGTTAAAATTTGTCCATACACATACAGTCTGTCGAATGTCACGGCCGACTGATTGGTTATAAAAATTTAAATATAGGCCTTATTAGTATAAAATCATTTTTTTTTATGATTTACCGAAAAAGAACTTTAAGTAAATGCTTAAAATATCTAGCTTTCGCTAGTAAGTAGAAGCAAAAGGTTATTCACTTCAATTTAAGCAAATGCTATTAGCAAAAGCTAAATCTACCTAGTAAAAGCTAAAGCTTATATTTCATACTAAAAGCGAAAGCTAAGTTTTTATTCCCTCGGGCCATTGAAACGTCAAAATTTTACTTGGAACTTGTCATTATTGACAACTGAAAGTGCTTCGAAGTTTATTGAAAAATGAACTGCACAAACCGATTCAGTGCCATCACCCAAGAGAATATTGAACATTTAAAACAAAATTCTACTCCACAATTGATGAAAAAAATAATCTTCCCAAATACAACTCGCTATTCAAATTTTATCACATAATTTTTTATTTTCATCACTCAAACTTGTTAATTTGAGGTAAAAACATTCAAACAAACCGAACGATTCAATTAATTTACCAATTGTACTTTTCACAACTGCAGTTTTAAATAAAAATGAATAATATTTGATTACAACTAATAATAATATAAAAAGGTAGAACGTGTCGCGGGACACACGGTAGGAACTTTAGTTCCTTTTAAGAAAAAATTATGTAATACATTTGACGTTATAGATAAACGATTTTCATATTCTTTGGTGGATGAGTAGTAAGCATACCAGACCCTCACGCGGTAGACCGGGGTTCGATTCCCCGTGAGGAAATTTTTTTTACTGTTAATTTTATTTTTAAATAATTATTCTGCTTGATATTAATAACGACAACAGGTAGACATTTGAAATATTTAGCAGAATATTCATTATTATAGATAATGGTACGGTACCCTTCATGAGGGAGTCCGACTGGCAACATCTACCTATAACAGCATCGTATATTTAAAAAGGGAAACCGTAGCATTGTACAAATTGTACATTTAAAAACTGTACGTTTATCACAAAAAATTAGTGAAGACACATAAAATTGAATTGGTACGATTATGAATAAAATTGTTGAACATTTTTAATTTCAAGTTATATTTATTTTACAGTATATTCAAATGTTTATTTTCTAAATTTTTTCTTGAATGGATCGTAGAAAAAATATAATGTTCGACTCGTGTGGATTGTCCATATCCACACTAGTTGCACAAACTACTATTCTGCACAGTTTACAAAATGGAAATGTAGGCCATCAGTTAACTAAACGGATATGATTTCATATACATCTTAGAACGTATATGAAATCCACCAATCAGCATTCGAGTTTAGTATCCGTCATTCACCTTTTTTCAATTTAAAAGAAACGTCAAAATAACTTGTCAAAAAAAGTTTCTCATAGAAGCGCACTGGAAAAGAATATTCATTTACAAAGATAAACTTAAAAGTAATAAACCGTACAAATTACCAATAAATACTTAAAACAGAATAAAATGGGTATTTAAGGGGACCTCAGATTTTATAAAATTATGTAATAGGTACATTTGACGTTATGGATAAAAAATTTTCCTATTCCTCAGTGGTCGAGTAGTAAGCAATCCAGACTCTTACGCCGTTGACCCGGGTTCGATTCCCGTGGAAAAGTTTTTTTTTTAATTGTTACTTTTATTTTTAAAAATAATTATTCTGCTTGATAATAATAACAACAACAGGTAGACGTTTGAAATATTTAGCAGAATATTCATTATTATAGATAATGGTACGGTACCCTTCATGAGGGAGTCCGACTGGCAACATCTACTTATAACAGCATCGTATATTTAAAAAATGAAACCGTAGCATCATACAAATTGGACATTCAAGAACTGTACGCTTACCACAAAATTAGTGGAAACATAAAATTGAATTGTAAAATGTTTAATTTGAAGTTATAAGTATTACAGTTTATAGAAATTTTCATTTTCTAGATTTTTTCTTAAGTGGGTTGTAGAAAAAACATGCTGCTCGACTCGTGTGGATAGTCCATATCGCACTTGAACGATTGAGAACTCCACCTACGGCGTCGTGCTCAAACTTCGTCCTCGGGCGATATGGCCATCATATCCACACTAGTTGCACAAACTACAATTTCTTTCAAAAAATGCCCTTTCACATTTAAAAACAACCTGCCAAATGTCAAATCAATTTATCCATCCATTTTAAAGTTATCGAATTAAAACATTCAAGCTTTCAAAATTTCAACACCCTGTATTTCGAAAAGTAAATGTGCTAGACCCCTTAATCGCGCAAAAAAATTATGGAAATAATAGTAAAAATTGATTCGAACAAATTCAAGTAGATCACCGGCACTGCGAATACCAGCTTTGCATATATGTAATTTAAATATAGCATCGGTGGTTCAGTGGTAGAATGCTCGCATTGCACGCGGGCGGCCCGGGTTCGAATCCCGGCAGGAGCATATTATTATGAATCGCTGCTTCGTAAACGAGAGAGAGACTAAGGAGGCACAAGCACGCAAGCAAGGCACATAACGAAGCAACGTAACATAACAAAGCGTAACGTAACGCGTAACGGTCAGATCTTTTGCGTCGCGACCCCTGGTCGGTCAAACATAACCTGGCGTAAAGAACTAAAGTTCCAATAAGTTTGTATTGAAAATTATTGAACGTCAGACTGACAATAAATTTTTTGATATCTACAAAGTAAAAGATTATCTTATCGAATACTCCTCGGGTCTTGATAAATACTCAAAATTTTGTCGTAGAGAATCCTTCAAGCGTGTTGCTCAAAGATAATAGCCCTCGGCCTGTGGCAATACGCTTTCAGCATTCTCTATGACAAAATTATCTCGGTATTATCAAGACCCTAGGGGTATTAATACTGAAAATACCACCGCTTACGTCATACCACAATTCACCGTGTATTCTTGACCAACCGCCAAACACAGGGGTAAGGGTATAGTTATAAATAATTGCCAAAATGTTACAATTTGTTATAAATAACTGTTCACTTTAAATTGTTCCCATATATTTTTCAATTGTAAATGTCAAAGTTTTTTGTTATATTTTCCTATTTTTTGGTTTATTCGGTCGCATGTAGGAAACGCTTCAGCAGCCATTAACTATCAGCTGCCATCGCTCGTGCGCCCAATATTCTTGGGCTGCTAAGGCTTTTTCTGCCCTTGTGAAGAGAAGCTTCAAAAATCGTGGAGTTAAGAACTTTCCGCCATTGGGCTGCTAAGCAATAGGTACTTTCCTTCCTATTTTTGGTTTCAATATGGTTGGCTTTCCGGTTCTGTAGGCAAGGTAGCGAAAAATAACTGCTACACCTCTCTCAACTTCTAGAGAAGTTAAGAGGGATGTAACACCTAGTCCAGTGCACTGTATAGGTAATTTATTAAATACTCCATTCAACCAATTAGCATTCTGTAGATACAAAATTTATCAATTTGATATATTAACGTAAAAAGCCGATTATAATTATAATTAGTGATTATTCAGGAAAGATTTGATAGCATTTTTCATTGTATTTTATCAAGTTTTCCGTTTCGTTGCTGTACAATACCCGACCGATATTGTTAGGACTTCTTTTGACAGAACGCAAGTTTGTCGTCTTTCCTACTTTTGCATTACTTTATTTTCCAGCTCATATCATTTATCTTTTTTCATTTCGTCAAAACTGCTGTTTAAGTTCAAACAACAATCATCTATACATATTTCTTTCTGAAACAAATTTTACTTCAAGTTTACTTGGAAAATGTTTCTATTTCATCCGTTATCAGATGGTATCTGTATATTATACCAAAATTACTTATGTCATTTCTATTATTCAAGGACTAATAATATAAATAACCATCTCCATACATACTCTTTTAAAATAATTGTTCGCATATTTCTTTGTTGCCTTAAAATATTTGAGTGTCGTATACCACGGTAGTGATATGAACCAGTGGTGTAGCGAGGAGGGGCAGTAAGGGCCATGGTCACGGGCGGCATACGAAAGGAGTCAAGCCACGGAGTACTATAACATTCGGAAGGGTCTTCCTCCGTCGGCTCTTTTGCTCTATGTCAGACAGAAATTCAAATAATACTTGAAATTTGTGATCCTAAAATTGGAGCTGGCAACAGCTTCAATAGACAGCTTCCTAACACATCCTAGCGACATAAACACAAACAACAATCTAGGCGTGATCTAGGCAACGTCGAAATGTGATCCTATTTTCGACAGACTGTCACTGCGCTCAAAAGCTGCGCGTACTTATTGTTCTTTGTTGTTTGGCAAGAAGAGACTCTTCCGATTGTTATATTGTTCCGTGGTCATGCTGCCGAAGTGCCTAGCGCCCGGCCGGAGTATTCCTCGCGAACGAACTAACGAGCGACAGCTAGTACTCACCTATTAAATCAGACAAAATAATAGCACTTCTAATTATTGTCTTCTCCTTACGCCATTTTCTCCCATAAATGCTTGTTCCTTCCAAAGACGTTGTAGTTCATCTTGACTTTCAAAAACATGCATTAGGTACGTTGAATCAAATTTTTATTTTAAACTTCGAACTAATAATTAAAATAAAGGATCACAGCGAATTACCGGTCGGCCCGAAATTACTAACTTTTTACCGAGTTGTTGATACGCCTTTGTTGTTTAAGATAGATAAGTATTCAAATGTGAAGGTAGCCCATATATAAAATAAGTCATCCACATTTTCCAGCATTTAAAATTTGAAATGTCTGTAACTGATTTTTTTTGTATCATATTCATATTAGCAGGTAAGCGTATAGAATTATATTGAATTTCAATTGTATTGTTCATAAAAATACGTATGTCCACTAGTAATTCCGGAGAAATAGATCTTTAAGAACACAGTGGATAAGTGGTAAAATTCATTTTTTTCACTCATTACTATCATCTGATAGTCTTAGGTCCAAGTTTGTTAAACAATAAGAGCACACAATAGTCTAAACTCCTTCCCAGAATGACGCCACTGATAGGTCGGCCATATTGTTCAGAAAGGCATCGTTTTGTAGTGTTGTTAAGAATGTAATAAGGGGAGCAAGAGATAAAGTATCTTTTTTTCGATATACGCCTGTTTCAACCAAGCGAGGTTTAATTGATCCCTCTGTGCACCTGAATCTGTTGCTCTTGAATCACATTATTCTTTTAATGATCACAATTTTCGTCGTCTGACATTATAATTATTATGTATAGTGTGACTAGACTTCCTCCGGACACCGAATTTCAGTTGAAAATTCTTTATTGTTATTACAAAAAACCTCCACCAGATCTTATTACGTTGTGGTTATCTACTTAGAAGTTATGTTGTGGTAAATTTTAGTATAAATGTAAGAAACGAATAGTTAAAAATTATGTTAAATAAATTTTAAATAAAAAAGAACTTCCCTTCACACTTAGGCACAGGCTTAGGACTGTCAGCGTAAAGCAGGCGTGTTTAGAAGTTTTGTTTAATTTTTTGTTTTTTTTGTATTTTTAGTTTTTTTTTTGTTTTGTTTTTCTTTTTTGGTATTTTTTTTTCTTTTTTTGTCTTTTTTTTTCGGTTTTTAAAATTTTTTTGTTAATTTTTTTATTTGGTATTTTTTTTTATTAACAATAAAATATAAATTAATAACTCAAGTTATGAGCTATTCCTTTTAGATAATCTAAAATATTGGTTGGATCGAAATTTTCTACCAGATTTAATATTCGTTTTGCGCAATCAACATACTTTTTTCTTGGAGTTGGCGTAGGTGCTCCTGCAGTATACTGGTCGATTTTCAATTCATTTAAGGAATGTTCCCTTTTGATAGCGTCCACAAATTTCCAGGTACTTGGATGGATGACCGAAATTTGACTTTCAAAACTTCTGTGCCAACCCTCTACAGCGTTATTCGTTTTAGGTAGTCCTGCAATAGCGCCATCGAAA
>CAJUYG010000687.1:18475-38775 GCA_910591675.1 Galerucella calmariensis | reverse complement strand
CATTATTTTTTTGTACAACCTTTGTTTTAATTTATATTAACGGAAGGTACTGAATAAGGCTCGGTTGTACCAATTTCAGATCAAAGACAGTTCAGATGAACTAACAGTCAACATTGTATCAGGTTCGGTTCAAGTAATCTCACGATCAGGTTAGGTTGGCTACCATGAAATGTAAAGTTCCTAACCAGGAGGAGTTATTTGGAAAGCCTTACTCACACCACTAAAAGTTACCAGACTAGTTACTAAAGGGTGTGTTTCGAAAAAGTAGTCAACAGTCGTGTTCAAAATCTATTAAATATGCATTGATTGATGAAGAAATCAACCACGCATAGTCATGAGTCGATTTCTCGTCTGTCAGTAGTGTCACATGTAAAACTTTGTCCTGTTTCGTATAGATTAAAACATATACATTACTCTAATTTACAGTTGACTCTACTACTTCTATAAGGAAAATGATGAGCATTCAATACCATGGTAATATAAAAGTAATAATCTTACCAATTTTATTGCTTGAGAAATTGTAGATAATAGGTGCTTTCGATTATTCACTTTTGGCTGCTAGTAGCAGCTCGCAGTGACTGAATTCCGTTCGTTTATTACCGGGCGTGACGCCCAGTCTTACTTTCCCCTTGCCCCTCAAGCACATACCTAAAAGTATGAGCTTCAAGCCACCGACATTAAATATTTGACGTTTGTCCGGTTTGACGTTTATTTAAAGGTTGAGATTGTACCGATTACAATTTAAACCTTACTAAATATGCAAAATTATATTATCAACAACATTATAATTGAAAACTGTTCTTCTAACAACACAGGAAATTCATTGGCATTGGCACATGACAAGTGGTTTTGAGGATCCTAAAAAATCGTGTTCGTTCTGCTCAAAAGTCGTGACGACTGAGGCGTCACGCACAAGTGCTTGAACCCCAAATAAACGAAAGCAACATAATTATTGGAATACATTTATTACTTACATTTTATTCTATATCCGACTCGGAAGAGGAAGAATCGTTGTTGACATTAATAATAATAGGGTCGATTAAATCATCACAAATATTGTCAATTTTCCACATATTTGCCTCTACTTTGATAACATGCTCGATACAGTTTGTCCAATTTTCCTTACTAACATGACTTACAGCACTCTCAAACAATTTCACAACATCGTTTATTTTAAAAGTAGTATTTTTTTTTCAACTTCCCCCTTTATCTGAGCCCATATTAATTCTATGGGATTAACTTCACAATGATAAGGGTCGAAGAACTGATATACCACGAGAAGAAGCTATTTCTTCTACAATGTAGGTTTTGTATTTATTCTTGTTCATTTTTGCAATTCTGTAAAGTTCTTTCCTTAGTGGATGTTTTGGAAACTTAATATTTTTCGAAATAAGCCACTCCAAAAGCTCTGCTTTACGCCAACGACTTGTGGGCAATGCTTCTCGTAACCGTGAATGGTAACTTGCGTTGTCCATAACAATAACAGCCCCTTTTGGAATCAGATCCAACATTTGAACAAACCATTCCTCGAAGACATCCCCATTCATATCTTCGTGATAGTCCCCCGTGCGTTTTGAAATAAAAGTTAATAATCCACCATCAACAAAGCCGATTACAGTAGGCCACTTGCCATTTAAAATTTCTGAGAAAAATTCCCCAAACACTACATATAGGAGTAATACAAATAAAAAATATTCATTTTGCTTCTTTGAATTTAATAAAAATTGTAACGATATCTTGCTATCTTGACTTTAATTAATTTTTTAAAAATATATTTCATTGTAATTTATTTGTGACAATATTCAAAGTTTGAATTAATCTTCTTACAAAAAGAACAAAAATATATAAAATAATTATTGTTACAGATTGGTTTGTTTTCTATTATGAATAAACTGTGTTGCCTTTCTTTATCAAACTTACTAAAATATATGTACCTCTATCACTTTTTTTTATTAAAATTAGTACATCCCGTTACCTCTGACCTAAATCGTATATTCTTTAGCATAGCTGCAACTCATTCGTTCAAAACAAAATGTACCTTACGGTATACCCTCTTAAAATATATTTTGGTACGTCTATGAAATCTACTTATATGAATGATTTATTACTCCTTGTCCTTTCTATATAGACTATAATTATTGCTACTAATATTACCTGGGAGAGGCCGTCTCTTCTTTAATTTAGAAGTATCAAGTCATGTCTTTCACTCGTGCATAAAATAGCTAGTATAATCACCAACTACCAGCTATAATGATGCAAAGAAAATTCTTGTTCTTTCGGAGTTATCTTGAGCTATCTTGAGGTTGTTTTCGAATCAAATAAATGCCAACACCAAATTGAACTAACCTCTACCACACATGTAGTACAGCCAGAATTTTTTTTACAAAAGTACAAGTTATTTTTAATATTGGTGCGCCGGTCGCAACAGTCGCAACGAACATAACCTATATGGCAAGAAGTTGTCTTTTCTTCCCCAGGCCTAGGCTCTCTCTACTTCTTCATATGATATTTAAAATCACAAAGATTCATCGTCAAAACCATTCGTCGCTAATGAACGCAGTTGTTCAATTTTCGTGCTGCGACCCGACCCGATCCGCTCAGTGGACGATTACCTTTATTTAATTATTGCCGTCATTGGTTTTCTTTTAATTATATTATATTTTCCTTAGAAATGATGCTTCCTTCATGTTTTAGTTCGTATTTTGGTGCTAATGGTATTGGATATACAATAGGACGTATACCTATAGGAGCGACCGATTATGGATTACGAGAATATTCTTATTGTGATACACCTGACAAGAATTTGACTAAATTTGCCCTTGCGCCTGAAGACTTTGACTACAAGGTACTTGAAACTATATTACGCAAGAAATTGCGAAAACATTATGTGATCCATAATTTTCCTTGGACACAGAAATAGTTTTCCCTGGTCTGAAAGTTTTTCCCGTCCACTATCTTTGTTCATTGGTATATTTATAGACAAACATTTGCATTGAATTAATTTACTGTTTGGACCCTTACTATGTGGAATCTACTCATATATTAATGTTATAAATAAATCTAATTGTTTCTAATTGACACAATAAGCTCATACAAGCATACAGATTGAAAATTAAATCCCATTACGCAAAACCTCTACTTGATACCAAACGTTCTAGTCCAAGATCCCAGAGCGATAAGACATAACTTATTTTCAAATAGATGAAATGTTAGGTTCTCAGTAGCATCTCGTGTACTTTGAATACCTGTGTGTTTGTGGAGCTAGCCTAAGGGCACCTGGGCAAGTGCGAAAGGTAACTAAAAATAAGAGTTACTCAAACAAGAAGGATCAATAAAACTCAAAGTCCAAACCACAATTTTAATATTGTCCAAAAAGGACAAATTGTTCAGCAACTAGTTTCGGTACAAAATTACCATCATCAGGCTACAATAGAAATGTTATACTTATCAAAAAAGATCTCATGAGATAATGTTAAAAGTTGAGACAAAATACATCAATATTATTGAAATAAGATGAACATTTTTTGACATTAAAAAAATTATCAACTACAAATTATTTTAAGTCTAAAGTGATATTAATATATAAATAATAATACAATTACCTTAATGAAACATTAACAACAGGAAGACAATTAATTTGCCATCAATCCATACTATAGATTAGACAAATAAAAGTGGTTCAGAAAGAAAATTAATATTATTTAGAAAATATGAAGGGTTATTGTGAACATTATAAAACTGCAAAATTGGAGACATTGAAGGATATTTATTTTAAATTTACATTTGATATATCCAAATGGATAGATATTGAAGATAATTAGTACCGAAGTATGAGAATGGGGTACTAAAATCTCGTAAGGGACTAACAGACCTCTATTAGCCACTGAAATTATTATCAAACTCATTATCAAAATGAGAATGAGATAAATCATAATGGATTTTAAATAGTAAATTATCCATTTATAAAAAATTAGAAGATTTTTAAAAAGTTGTTATAACTCAATGTCACTAAAGCACATGTACTATGTTAAATGGAAACGGATATATAAAATTAAAATGGATATATCAAATGTAAATTTAAAATAAATTTCCAGTACTGATCAACTTTTTTTTATACTATTTTTCGATATTGTCGAATTTAAAGGTATTTTACTCTTGAGTAAAGTTGATATTTTTTTAGAAACCTCCTATAATACTAAAAATAAGTTGGTAAGTGGATAAGCATAATATTCCCAAACGACTGTGATAATTACCAGACGAGGAGAGTAGCGACGAGTCTGGTAACACAGGAGTTTGGGAATATGCTTTTCCCACGAATTATACATACTATTTTTTCTTCGATAGTTAATTTATATTTAAAAAATGAATTAAAAAATATTTCATTCAAGATGTATTCAAGTACCTAAGTATAGATAGGTTTCTCTATGTTCACATTAGAAGTGGCTAATAAAATATTCAACACCCCTTCCTCGACTTCAAATGAAAATGATCCAAATGAGATAAACCAAACAATTAGCCATGCAGCTTCAACGTCTATAAATTCTCGTTGCCCTCCAGCACAATTTACAAATCGTACAAACTGTAGGGGCGTGAGGCAAAATGACATATGTTTTGTTTTTGTCCTAAAAACATTGTTTGAACAGACATTAAATTTTTATTTTTAGTACCTCTGGTATCTTTACTGTGTTGGTCTTTGTTTAAAAAATGTTTTAGCGTAAAATTAAAATTTAATCTTGAAAAAAAGCACCTAAAACAAAGTCATTAAAGTGTCATTTTGCCTACACCCTGGTGGGCAAAATGACATAGATAAGTAGGCAAAATGACATATCTAAAAAATGGATTTAGTAAGAAAAATAACAAAGCAAAATAAAAAAAAGTGTTTTTATTGAAGAAATGTAAACAAATTATCAGGTAACATCACAAAAAAACTAAATAACAAATTCTTGCAGTGCGTAAAATAAATTACTTTACGCACTAGTGCGTAAAATAATGTCATTGTCATCAACAAATTTGACATTTACAAGTTTCATTTTGTGACTATGACATCTCGGACCTAACAGTGAAGTTCTAAGAAATAATTAATAATAAAAATAATTGAAATACACGTTTTTATTTTGCTAGAAAAAGAAATCGTTTAAAAAAACGTAAATAATGCATGAGTTAGATAACGTTAGATTACGCACTAGTGCGTAAAGTAACTTACAATTTTATTTTATTTTAATTTTATATTTTGGTGGTAGAAAAAATGTTGTATGCTACTCGTGTGTAAAGCACCTTTTTTTACCTCATGTGAATGTCGCATTCGCCTACGGCTCATGCAACAATATTCACAGTCGTAAAAAAAGACTCACTTTACACACTTGTTGCATAAATAACTATTGCACTATGAAAGGCAAAATGACATAGATAGTATGCCATTTTGCCTTACGCTGATCTATGTCATTTTGCCTCTGGGCGCCATTTTTTATTATTAGATGTTTAAGAATATTAAAATAAAATAATTTTGCAAAATCGTTTCGGTAACTTCAACACAACTATTTATTGATTACGAAATCATAAAAAAAGATACCAATATAGAAATATTTCTGGCAAAAAAACATTAAAAAATATGTAGGTACCTACCTTAGCTTTTTTAGTAAATTTCGTCACTTCGCGAAAAGAAAATTCGATGGTCAAAATAGTGTCACTTCTAGCTCCCACGATCGGAGAAAAACATAATTATTTATGGTGAATATAAGATTATTATTTGCAGATTCCTATAATTAAACAAGCTGAAGCCTTAGTTGGGGATAAGTTGAAATTGTTTGCGTCGGCTTGGTCAGCACCTACATGGATGAAAATAATTGCTAAGTACACAACGTTTTTAGGAATACTAAAAGCAGATATGTGTCCCTATTGGGCTAAATATCATCTGAAATTTTTTCAAGAGTATAAAAAACACAACATAACTTTTTGGGGCGTTACCACTGGTAACGAACCTAGTATAGGATATACTCTTTATAACATACCCACTGTGGCCATGGGTCCGATGCAAATGGTTTGTATTCTTTTATTATTAGCTGTAAGCGGTGTTTATATTCTAATACACCGCACCCTGTATATGTTTTTAATGGCTCACCCACTATATTGTTAAAAAAACTCATTATATGTGATAATTATAAACATATTTCAGGGAAGATGGATATCTGAATGCCTTGGTCCTACTATTAGAAATTCCGAATTTGCCGATATCAAAATTATGGCTTTGGACGATGAGACTGTTTTCCTACCGGGCTGGCTAAATATAGTAGGCATTGGATTTTTATTATTATAAGTACCTATACATAACATTACATTCTTGCGATGTATTCATTCTTCTTTTTGTTAACTTTATGGGAAATCAAACCACTATCTTTTTATATCTTTAAAAATATTATGGATTGATTTATGTTTTTATATTTAGATGTATCGATTTTATCCAAAATCTAAAAATTACGTTGACGGTGTTGCAATTCATTGGTATTTGGACAGATTTATACCCGGTGATTTCTCACTTGAAAATACACACAAAAAATATCCGGATACGTTTATACTTGGTTCTGAAGGCACTAGAGGTACGAGACATTTTTTTTACACGATATCTTGGTTGTATAACTATGTCATTGGTTTATAGATAATTGCATTGCCTTATTCCTAATTTTTAGGGTAATTCAAAGGGTAAATATTTTACATAAAAAATCCTTAGCTTTAAATATGATTTAAACAAAAACTCCTCAAAAATGTGGGTTCTATTCTGAATTACAGGGTGCTTTATCTCTAAATCAACAAATTATTTTTGCCACTGATAATAATTATGGAAATATTTCAAAGGCTGGATTGTTGACTGAGAGACTAAAAGGCATTTGCACACCGGCGTACTGAACGTCCTGGACATTTGGAACGTTTCGGACGTCCGGTACGCGCCCCTTTCACACCGCCCAGCAACGTACCAAACGTCCACTTGTTCGCTCATGAGGATCAGTCAGTGCAAAGATGTCTTTTCCACCAGTTCCTTGGTGTGAGACCGGGTTTTCTGTTCCGTGGATGAACGAGTCGAGTAGTGATAGTGATGACTACTTATTCGTTAACAGAAAAAAGTAAATGGATACATCCCATAAATAAAAAACGGAAGAGGTAACAGGATAATCACGAACTTCCTCCTCCAACAACGCTTCAATGGTACAAACGCACAGAACACCAGCAACAACAAACAAACTGAGATGACGCGGGGTTTTGCAGAAATGAGGGCATGGGAGCACGTGGTTCTGAAGTGTCCATTGAGCATGCGCTAGGACGTGGACGGGCTGGACGTTTGTAGAAAATCACTCGCCGAGCAATCCTCCGAAAACCGTCGCGTACGTCAAGGACGTTCGCAGCGTTATGGACGCGCGGTGTGAACCATCTCATTTGATAGCATGGGCAGCGATTTATTTTGACAAAACGTACTAAACGTCCAGGACGTTAATTACGCCGGTGTGCGAAGACCTTTTTAAGCTTAACGAGAGAGAAAGAACACTGTAGTGCTTAGAGATAAAGACAAAATATACTCTAGGGAAACTCTACTCACTCATCCAAGATTCCGGCCCCAGGTAGTGAGTGGAAACAATTGAATTGTTAATAATTAAATATCAAAGAAATATAAGAAATTTAACATCCTGTATCTTACAATAGAGCCATATTTTATTCAAGTTTTAATTCAAATCATATATTCTAGGCTCATGTTTTTGTGTGTAGATAGATAGATAGATAGATAGATAGTTTTATTGTGTCTAAGATAAATCTTTTCACAAGGGCTCGGTACAAAATATAAAGTAAAGAATTAACATAATTAGAGATACATTACGACATAATTAATACATAGTTAATACAAAAATAAAAGTAATTTACACTTTTTAATGAATCACCCTGGTATCAGTTTGAAATGATATTCACGAACTTTGAATGTTTCAGGTGAAATACCAGGTGAGAAAGATGTTATTCTAGGTTCATGGGAAAGAGCAGAAGATTATGCGAGATTTCTTATTCAGGTGACTAAAATTTATGTATAAGTTCGCTGGGCTAGATTTGTTTTGAGTGGGTCTGTAGGTACTACTTCACCGCGACTCGTAAAAGTCGATTATTGATGACACTTCTTTATATTTCACCAAACAAATTCAGTGTCATAAGAAAGCCGATTACTTTATTTGGTCAACGATATTTCAGATCTGATAGCTTTAGAGATATCCTACCAAACATCAGATACTTGATTCGGTCCGCAGCGGGGCAGATACAAAGTATATGCTCTGCTATTTCTTCCGACCTTCCAAGTCTCACTTTATGATCATTCAGACGGCTGTGACCTGTTAAAGCGCCTCCTTTAGACAACCTGCTCACGTCGAATAATTAGATTAGATTAGAATTGGAGTGGCTCTTTGTCCTATCCCACTGCGACTTTACCTGATCAATTGTGGTCCTCCCTATATTTAGATCTCGATATCTAGCTTTGTTTTTATGATTAGACTTATTAGCCTGAATACCACCTCCCTTGCGTAGCTTTCTGTCTCGGTTTTTCTTTTCCAAGTGAGTGAAACCGCACCCTTGCTAAGCCTTCGCACTCACAGAGTATGTACTTCGTCTTCTTCCTGGCAGAACCTGCATAGGCTGTCATCTGCTATGCTTCCTCAGCCTATAATGTTCGGTCAGCATTCCCACCATCATCCTCGTCGTTACTAGACTTTGACATAGTAGGTCGTATGACAGTTTGGCCGAAGGGCTTTTAGGAAATAATTTAGCGTGCCTTTGTCCTGTGGTTTTATATCACCAGCGCAACGCCTGGACGCTTATTCTCATCGATAGAACATAGTTGAGAGAAGTGAGTATTCTATCACATGAGTAGGAACGTTCCTTGCTCTCTTGAAGTTGCGAACCGCATTCTGGGCCATGCGAAATACATAGACATTGTTGCCGTATGTTATCAATGAATTGAAATGTATGTGGTAGACCATTTGCTCAAATAGTAGTTTAAGAGTAACAAGAAAACGTCATATCTTGATAGATGTCATTTTATATTTTAATCTTATAGCGTTTTCTGCTTCACCACTGCAAGAGCGCACTGAGTGCAACATGTGACATCATGCACTTTTGCGGGTTATCCGAGGAATTGACGTTTTGACAAATTAAGCAGAAAACGAAAGACGAAAGCTTTAACCAGAGATATCTGACGGCTACATTTCGCTCACAATAACCCTAACCTCTACAAAAGCAATAAAAAGAAATTATCTCAGTTCCTAATCCAAGAACAATAGAATATAAAATAATAAAATAATAAATGCCTTGCCAATACTAGCTGGGGAGCTGATGAAGACACCCTATTAAATGTTTACCGGTCTCTGGTACTCGCTAAGATAGACTACGGGTCAATAGTTTATTCATCGGCTCGGAAATCAACGCTGAGTTTATTGGATTCCATACATCATGCAGGTATGAGGTACTAGATGGGTGCTTTTCGTACAACACCCACTGTGAGTATTTGTAGTGAGACAGGATTCCCACCTTTACGATTACACCGCCAGAAATTACTAGGAAATTACATCTCCAGAATACGAGCACAACCCAACCATCGAAATCTTTCGATTTTGTTAGAAGCACACGGCGGATATGCTGGTAGACCAACTATTACAAGACCAGTGGGAATCAGAGCACGTAAAACACTGCCACCTCTGGTTTTGCATAGCTTGACTATTCTCTCATTGAATAACTTCGAAGTTCCTCCATGGCAGATCCATGCTTAGATCTGACTGTCTTTCCTAAGAATTGCACTGCCCCATTAGTGTACCGACAGCGCTTTTTGGAAATCACTCACGAGTTTCCAAGGTCATCAATCTTATACACAGACGGATCTAAAACATCAACAGGCAGTGCTATATCCGTTGGTAATCAAACGTTCTCTTGGTCCCTGTCACCTTACGCATCCATATTTACAGCTGAACTTTATGCTATTTGGCAGGCACTCCAGTTTTGCAGTATGGCAAGACAAAATCAAGAAACCATGATTGTCTGTGACTCTCTCAGTGTCCTTGAATCAATTTCAAACCCATTTTCAGATGATCCACTAGTCAAGATGATATTATTTTCCATACATCACCTCCATAATATTGGTAAATATGTTAAATTTATTTGGGCACCAAGCCATGTCGGAATAAAAGGTAATGAAAACGCGGATACAGCAGCTCGCGAAGCTGCTGAGAAAAAGACAGTCGACGTTACAGTTTTGAGGGCAGATGACATAAAAGGGCAATATAAATCTGTATTGAAAAGAATGTGGCATCAAGAATGGAATTTAGTGAACAACAGCCTAAAGTCAATAAAACCCTCTGGTGGGCCTTGGCGACCTCCAGAAGCACTGCCCAGGGCTGACAGAGTGAAGATTCACCGATTAAGATTCGGGTATACAGCATTAACGCACGCGTTTCTCTTAGAAGGACAAGACCCCCCGATATGTCTTCATTGTGGGGAATTAACCACAGTGTCGCATATAATATGTGAATGTCCAGGATACGGAAATATGCGGCAGATTTTCAACATATCTGATATTCTCGCAGACGATTTCACGAACGCCAACAAAATTCAAAATGTATTAAAATACTTAAAATCAACCAACCTCTTCAATAAAATATAAGTATTGTAATCGAAAAAGATTAGATTAGTTCTTCAAATTCTGGTGCTAATGATCACAGAAATCGATGCACCTAAATTGAGGAATAAAAAAAAATAACAATATTTAATTAAAGTTAGAATTAAGTATGGAAACCAAAAATGTTATTTTTTACAACTTGTTCCACATAACTCTCAATTCGTGGTTTATTTTCGACATTTTCTTCGGTCAAAAATTGTATTTCATTATCAGTAACAGATGAAGAGGATTCTAGAAACTCTTCACAAAAAGTAAGTAAACATCAGCCATATTTGCACCGGAACTGATGCACCGACTCCCGGAGGCAGTGTCGATAAAGTTGCCCCAGGTGCGCACTGAGAGCAAAGTAGACGTAAGCAGAAAACGCCAACACTCAAAAAGTTCGCACTAAAAAAGTAACCGGAAAACGATACACCCGAAAGGTGCAGCACTAGTGCGCACCAGTGCAACAAGCAGAAAACGGTGTTAGTGATAAAACTTCCAAATCATAGATATGATATAAAATTAAAATGGACCGAAAACCTTCAATCAGTTCTGCGCAAAAAGATGTGCAGTTTATGAAGGAACATGAAGATTTGCAAACGGGCCTGATTCATGACATAACAATGTAAAATACTTTATGCGCATGCGATTTGCATGAAAATATTAGATTCGTGTGCTTCAAAGCAGAAGAACAAAATTGCTCCTCTTCTACCAAAATTTCATAGGAAGGGAATCGCCGAGAATACGGCGTATAAAATTTCAATGGAACAATGGCGGATTTTCTCGTAGGAACGCTTACATCTCTTGGTTGAGAATAAGCACTCTGGTTGTTTATTGATTTGTAGATGCTCTCTTTACTTATGCATCTAGCAATTCTACAGAAAGGTCCAACAATAGTTTGGGAATACTTTTTGACGAATTTATAAAAGCCCTTGAATGGACAAGAACCGGTTTTTAAAAACTTTATGCCATGTCAGTTGCAGGCTCTAGTCCGATTTAAATCACCTGCGGGAGTCTGTATTTTCTTTGCAATCCCTTCAGAGTGGCCAGGATTTTTTTCAGGAAGACATACCTACCTGTTCTGAAGTTTACTGAGCACTATTTATACCACCACTACACCAACACTTTACACTATATTACGCGCGCTTTGATAACGGAATTACCTTTTCCAGAGACTGAAGGTAAACATATAATACACTGAAGTTTAATCTCGCCAAACTGGCTAAGAGGGGCCTCACAATTTAGACAGCTCAAAACAGTTGGCACCTCTGACTTGCGACAAAATTTGGGTCATTTTGTATGCAACAAATATAAAGAATGCAGTAAAATTGAGAGTTGAAATTTGAACATAATATAACTTGGACCTTTGTCTTGGGGATGAGGTATTTTGGTCAAGTTTTAGATTGTTATAAAAAAGATATAAGCCATTAAGTGATTTTGACAGCTTTGACTATTTGTGGTCACCAATTTGAACGTCAAGACCTTATCCCCAAAAGAAAGCCTAGAGAATTCGATTCTGGAAATATGAAATCTTAATTCATTGTATTTTTTGAGATTTTTTGCACGAAAATTTTGAAAACAAACGCTTTTGTACATTAGTTCAGCTGTTCCACCGTCTTGATTGATGGCGCTGTATGGAACTTCAATGACAGATTACGATGGTCAAATGTCTTGTCATGTGTTTTGTGTACATAAGAATATTTCAAAAATTATTTATTGCTTAGAGCTTGTTAGTATTTGTAGGCGGTTGAAATAAAATAATTTTCATGCTGGAGAAGTAAATTTGTGCTCTGTTTATTTTTATTTCACATGTGCCTCACCACAAGTACCTATCGTGAAATAAACCACAAATATTTTTGCTAGTGATTCTACGAAGTGCATGATATTTATTGATCCTCATATCGGGGCCTTTTGAATCCTCCGAGGTCCTGTACATAGCCAAAGATTGCATCAGCATAAACATAGTTATATACATCAGCCTCCTGATTTATTGAGGGAAACTACTACATTGGTGATATTAATAAAACTAATTGCATTCTACTAATTGACCAAAATAGACATTTCGTATTCTATTGAATTCTGTTGTAATCTATTATTTTCGAAACACAGGAATAAAAATGTTAGGTTAGGTTTTTGTTTATATTTTGAGGTTTGTATACCTGTGAGGAGGCCACTCTTAATAAACGGGAACAAAGCATCCTAGAGCGATAAAAATTTTACAATTGCTCTTTTGCTAATAAACCTACTATAAGGTATAGGTCATTTGTCTTTATTCAAACTATTAATACATTTAACTATTTCTATGCTTTTGAATGCATCCAAAATTCTTTTGTTAGGTACATTTTTTAACAATTATACACTAAAATGCCACAATTGTCTGTACGCTCATATTATAAATGAGCTATATGCTCTGTATAACGAAATTGTACAGGCCTCTTAGTCTGCCCAACATATTTAAAATCAGAATCTTTCCAACTACTTTCATAAAAACTACTCATTCCAAATCCATTATTTCATCCATCCGGTTACCTAACAGCTGTTTAAGAGTATTTTTAATTTGTAAACTAAATTCAGCTTTGGTAGCACCTTCAAAATATGAGCGTTCAGAGATTAGAAGTCGGGTGATGCTAAATATGCTTAAGATTGCAATCATTCAATAAATTAAGATAATGTTAAATTGTTAAGAAATGTATCTAACAATAAAATGTGGAATGCATTTGAATGTAATAATAGTTTGGATAGAGGCAAATGACTTATACTATACCTTTTAGTCCGTTATAGTTTGTTACCAAAAAAGCAATTGTCAAATTTTTTCGCGCTATGATGCTTTGTTCCCGCGTATTAACCAGAGTCGCGCGAACCTATATATGGAACCTATATATGGATGACGAAGCACCGTAGTTAGTTTACAGTCTCTGAAGAAGATAACTTGTTTATCGAAACGCTTGCAAGATAGTGTGAAGTGTTAGTATTGGTATTAATAGAGATAGTGTAAACAATGTTTAGTGTCAAGTGTCGCCAACAAGCTAGTACTAGAGTGCCACAAAAGATTTAGCTAACGCCTCGGCAGATAACTATATTATCCTGAGGTGGGTTAAAGGGCACAACAGGAGTAAAGGTAATTGCATTGCCGATTCTTTAGCCAGGGAAGCGGCTGGACTAAAAATTTTAGGACCAAGTGACACCTGCGGCCTAACGACTTCGACAATTGCGGAACTAGCCAAACGTTCCACCCATCCTCAATCCCTTAACAGATAGGATGGAATCAAAGGATGCAGTCTTGCCGGAATCACCTTGGGCGACCCTGGGAAGCTGGCACCGAGAAATATTTGGCGATGACCAGAAAAAGCCTACGTTTAACAGTAGGATTTCTGAATGGCCACTGTCAACTAAGGAAACACAGATGTCTCCTAGTGGCCTGTCCACCTTCCTGGGAAGGACAGGACCTAGGAGGACAACTCCTCGGGAGGATGTATAATGGATAACATGTGGCCTAAGTGCTGAGAGCATACACTCACCCTCCTTACTCTACAGATTCAGATCGCCAACGGTTTCAAAATTCCCAATTCAGTTAGTTTTTGGATCGACAAGTGAATTTATTGATGATTATTATTATATCTATGGTTTTAGAACCTTGACCATTGGGTAACTGGATGGGTAGACTGGAATATGGCATTAAATCCTGACGGTGGTCCTGGGTTATATAGTGGAGCTGATTCGCCCATAATTGTGAATGCTACGTCGGGCGAATTTTATAGACAACCAACTTTCTATGCCATGGGACATTTTTCCAAATTTGTTATCCCTGGCTCCAAGGTTATCAGTATCAAAACATTTAACATGTTCAGAAAATCAATTGCCTTTCAAAGACCAGACGGAGGAATTGTGATTGTTATAGTCAACATGTGAGTAGCATTAGAAAATAACGAAATAATAACCTTAACAAAAATAATACAATAATACAATATGTCCCCCTAAGTTGGAATCATATGAAAAACTTTTTTATTATTAATTTTAGGAAAAAAAGTTATTCTTTATAAAAAGCTCTGCCTTATCTAAAACCTATAATACAGTCATCAAATATCAAATTTTTTAGTTGTATACGAGGTTTGTCAAAAAAATATGAGTTTTACTCAAGAGTAAAGTACCTTTAAATTTGACAATATCGAAAGATGTTTCTAAAAAAGTTGATTAGAATTAAAACGACGATTAAATATGTAATTACATTCATTTAAATTGAAATTTCAAATTGTTTTATTTTTTACTTATGTTTCTATTTTGAATGCACATTTATCTCTTGTGATAACGAAACACATAATAATCTCTTATGTTCTCCATATTTTTTAATAATTTTGCATTTAAAACTCGAAATAAGTGCATATTCATTTATTTTGCAAATAATAAAATACATTCAAACACTAATTTATAAAATTAACATCATATTAATGTTAGAAACAAACAAATTTAATTTTTACTCATACTAATGCTTCGACATATCCAACTTTTTTTAGTAACATTTTTTGATATTGTCAAATTTAAAGGTACTTTACTATTGGAAAAAGTTTATATTTTATTAAAAACCTTGTATAATACTTTAAAAATGTATATCTGATGACTGTATTCTAGGTTTCAGATAATGCAGAACTTTTTATGAGGAATAACTTTTTTCCCTAAAATTAATAATAATAAAGTTTTCCATATGATTCCAACTTAGGGGGACATATATAAATAAATAATAAAATAACTTTTTCAATTCAAAGTTATCAATTATATACCCAATAACCCAATAATTCTCCATCATAACACTTATGTAAAATACGCAGTATTTATCATTCCAGATAAGTTCAATTTATATTTATTTTAGGGGAAGCTTCGATGACAGTTTTACGATAGTGGACAAGAACAAAAATAGAGGACAAATTTCAATTCGAATAAAAGGCCATTCTATAGTGACATTATTATATTGGTAATTTTGACCAAGTGAAAATGATAAATTGATTAATAAACAATTTCTAATATATACTTGTATGACAAATAATTTTCACCAACCAATGCCTTTCGAAATATAAAAGAAAAAGCGTTCGAGTTGAGCAGTGTTCGAAATTTATTTTATCACATTCCAGGGGGTGAAAAACGGGGGCAAAGTGGGACAATGTGATTTCTTAAAAAGGGATAGAAAGTTATTTTGTGGGTAATTAGCATCGAAGTTGATATCAATACTCATTAATGCTTTTGATTTATTTTGACACGGTTGAAAACTCAATGCGATTGTACTGCTATCAGAGAATACACCAAACAACAAGAAGTGAATGCCGACGAAAATCCTTTGATGTTGGAGGTACAAAAATAAATAACCTTGAACAAGTGTCAGCTACGTGAATCTAATCATTTAAAGAAATAGTTTTGACACATGCGAAAGTCTAATTAGGGTTGCCAGGTTATAAACCGTAATTTTTTCAAAAATTCTAGTTCATAATAAAACACATTTACGTAGGTATCTAGGTATATAATTGGGAAATAATAAACGAAATATAATTCTCATAAACTAAAAGAAAGCTAATATGAAGAATAAGAAAGATTTAAACTTAATAATAGATAGAATATATAATAAATTCGGGCAATAACTTTCCATTTAAATTCTTCTTTCTGCATATATTTTGCAAATTCTTCACAGGACGTAGTGAAGTGGTCATTATCGGCAGTTAAAATTTATGTTTGTTGATAAGTGGGAGTTCTATTGTAAATACGCGAGTCTCCCTCTTAAATTGGGAGTGGTGGCGATACTAAATCTAATCTAATTTGAAAATATGGGTCGCTTCATTTTTGAATAAAAGATTTCATTCAATTTGACTTGTATGTCCCTATATTGCCAAGCTTGCCACTGAATCTTGAACCAGTTGCACATGCATGATGGGCTCATTTACATATTTTTTTTATTTTACCATTAGGAAGAGCACATTTTTTAATAAACAGAACCGAGCAGAACAATATAAAAAGTAATAAATAGCATGAAAACAATTTCACCAAAATGCAAATTATATTTTAAACTGATCGAGAAGTATAAATGTCACCTTTGACATTTCGTTCATTCCGAAGAAATTTAAATTATTTTTTTCTACTAACGTGCGGAAAGTGAATCTTTTCCGCACTAAAAAGCGTGCGGAAAGTAAATTTATTGACATTTGAGGAATATACTGACATTTGAATATTCAAAATATGTATTTTGTATATCCAAGTTTACTAAATGACTGAAAAATTAAGAAATTTATTATAATTTTGCTATAATTTTCAATAAAAAAACAACTTATTTTTCAATCATTTTTTAATGGCCCTGGTATAAGCCTCATCAAATGAATGTCAAATAATAATAATTAATTTGTTAATATGCATTTAATAAGAAATGTATCTTTATGTTAACTTTTGGGTTATTTTTCGCATGCTAGTAGAAAAAATAGTGTACCTAACACGTGCGTAAAGTGACTTTTCCGCACGCGATTGCTGGCCGAACTCGCTAAAGCGTCGTTCGGCCATCTGCAATGGCGTGCGGAAAAGTATCACTTTCCGCACTTGTTAGGTAAACTACTATTTTCTACGACTGTGCCTTTTAACTTTCCCGCACGCATTTTAGTTTTGAAAGTGTCAAAATTATGCAAATTTTGACCTTATTTGACAGTTTTTTACTTCGGAAGTTATAACTATTGTTACAACAGGTGAATAAATAGTCCATCAAATAAATCTTTTCATCTTTTCTAGCTTTTTGTTGCATTTTAAATTTTTTGAAAATATAAAATAATTAAGATATTTTGATATAACCCTGTACATTCTTTAAAGTAGTGTCATAAAACAACTATTAAACCACCCGGGTTTGATATAAGAAAAATATATCAAATTAAATTATTTCATCCACAAATGACTTAAAACCGTTGCCTCACCTTCATCGTCATCTTTATATGACCTGCGACCGATGCCATCCTCATCAACGTCATCTACTTACCAAATAACTCCACTGGACCGGCAATTTTAAGTAATTTACAGAATTCAACAAATTGTGTTTCTAATATTAATATTTATAATAATAATAATAGTTTTTGGTTAAAGTTTTGTATATGTATGTCGAAATAAAATAACTCTTGAAAAATGGGTTGGTTTACTTTTTTGTATATTCGGTCGTAGAAAAAATAATGTTCCTAACTCATGCGTAAAGTGTCTTTCCCGTCCTTGACAGCTTGCCCGAACTCCGCTTCGCGTCGTTCGGGTCAACTGCAGTCGCGTGCGGGAAAGTATCACTTTCCGCACTTGTTAGGAAAATAACTATATTCGAAGTTTATTTCAATACGATCGCGCAAAAAATGGTATAAGCATTTCGAACGTTAAGGGTATTACCGGTCTCCAGCAAAATTGCTGCAAACATTACTGTCGACCGGTAAGCAACCATTACCGTTCTTGATACTTAATATACTATTGTTTGTGTATTTTTAGGATTTAATTTTTCTTCAATCCTTATAATATACGTTTTGAATTCATATTGCGTGAGTTATTGAAAATCTCACGCTTGTATTAATCGAAATTTATAAAAAAAAGTAAATAAGAACGTTTAGAAATAATTTAAACTATTCGACACAATGGACCAGAACCAGAGTAAAAAAGCTATAAATATTGTGCGGTTCCAGAATGTAAAAGTACTACGATTAAAACATCTAACAAAACATTTGTTTCTATTAATAAGGATGCAAAAAAATGGAAGCAATGGCAGAAAAGCATGAAAAGACTCAAAGCATTCACTGATAAGTCAACATACTTTGTTTGTGTATTTTTAGGATTTCATTTTTCTTCAATCAGAATCGTTATAAATTACCTTATAAAATACGTTGTGAATCCATATTGAGAGGGTTATTGAAAACCACACTCTTGTATTGATATATTTTTTTTTTGAATACGTAGATAATATTGTTGTTATAGCTTGTGGTGTTATTAATGTTCAAAATTATTCAATAAAATAATGGGCCAGCTCTTCACAAATTAAATTTTATCAAATACCTACTGCTTTTTCCAAAAAACAGGTAATCTTTTTCAGTAGATCATCAACAAAACTGGCGTATATTATATGTTTTAAAAGAAATTATTTTATTTGATTCAAAGTCCGGATCAGCTCTAACAAATATCGCTTTTTTTACCAGTGAGGTGCATGTGCATTTGAATCTGATGTAAACGTTTGGAACTAATATTACCTGCTTCATAAAAATAAGTTTTTCTTGTTCTTTTCAACATTGGTGATTTAATTTCCACTACACATTCATCATAAATAGCATTTGGAGAAGCTCCTTTAATTGGGCAGTCTGCAGTTTAAAAAAATGCAATTTTTTTACTGAGTAACCTATAGCGTGATCTCCGTAACTTTGTCCACCAGACCAGGAATAAAATAAAATATATTGAACCACCCTGTATATCATTTGAGAGAGCATGTATTTATGAAAATAATGACATTTTCAATCATTCTGGCCGAAAAATGATGTGTCACATAGTATAAAATTATAATTTAATAAACTCATGTTTTTTATTAAAAAACTTTATAATCATTAGCAAGTCCACTTCTGGAAGATTTAATGAGTCTGTCTTTTTTAAATTAGGTCCACACATTTTATTTTATCAACACAAAAATTTTGTGAGTAATTCAAAATAAATAAATTCTTCGCGAGCCACGTTACAGTCAGAAGCGTAATGTTAGTGCACATTAACATTCATATGCGGTTACGTCACATTCATAGTCTTCGACCCGCTACGGTATGCTTGTTTAATTGGTTGTATTAGGAGAACGATATTCTATTGACATGAAATTTTCAGAATCATATTTTTATCCTTAGTATTTTGTTTTACGACAGTTGAAAATGATTTAAAAATTTTAGTAAACGAGCCCTAACTGAAGGGGGAATCCATGGTGCTAGACCCAGGTGCAGCATCCACGCATCGTTGGGGAATCTTGCCTCTGCTTTCCAGGCAGAAATCTACGCTATCGACGTGTTTGAAGTTGAACATCGAAAGGGGGTAAAGAATCCAAAAGATCCTTATACTCTCCGATAGTCAAGCAGCACTAAAATTCTTAGCATGTCCTCAGATCAGATCTAGACTGGTATGGGACTGCCTGCAAAAACTACTAACCCTGACTAACCATAACTCTTAAAAGCAAAGCTAGTTTATGAAACTGCTTCCACTGGTCTGAACCAGTATTTGGAATATCAAAAACTGCTGCACGTGGTACAACCACGTGCAGCAGTTTTGTCTCGGTGGACTCAAAATGAACATCAGTCGTACTGGAGACACGTGCAAAACAGGAACACAGCAAACTCCTGGACGCTTATTCTCATCGATAGAACATAGTTGAGAGAATTGAGTATTCTATCACACGAGTAGGAACGTTCCTTGCTCTCTTAAAATTTCGAACCGCATTCTGTGCCATACGAAATACTTGGACATTGTTACCGTATGTTATCAATGAATTGAAATGTATGTGGTAGACCATTTGCTCAAATAGTAGTTTAAGAGTAACAAGAAAACGTCACATCTTGATAGATGTCATTTTATATTTTAATCTTAGTGATAAAACTTCCAAATCATAGATATAATATAAAAG
>CAJUYG010000686.1:126464-139480 GCA_910591675.1 Galerucella calmariensis | reverse complement strand
GGAATCAACTAATATCATCTATAATAGCAAAGAGAAAGCAACAAAAAGCAGAAAAAAAAAACAACTAAAAACAAGTAAAGCAAACAGAAAACAACTAAAAATAATGAGGGCCAACAGAAAGGAGCTAAAAAACTGGGAAACAAAAAACAACTAAAAAAAATAATAGCCAACAGGAATCAACTAAAAATAATAACAGCCAACAGGAATCAACTAAAAATAATAACAGCCAACAGGAATCAACTAATATCATCTATGATAGCAAAGAGAAAGCAAGAAAAAGCGAAAAAAATACAACTAAAAACAAGTAAACCTACAGAAAACAACTAAAAATAATAAGAGCTAACAGGAAAAACAATAATAGCAAAGAGCAAACAGCAAAAAAAGAAAACAAACTAAAAAAAGTAAAGCAAACAGCAAAATACTAAAAATGCTAAGGGCCAATAGAAAAGAACTTAAAAAAATGAGAGTCAACAAAAAACAACTAAAAATAATGACATGCAAAATAATGAATGAGCAATCAGGAAAAAAAGAAAACAATCTAAAAGAAGTAGAGCAAACAGAAAGTAACTAAAAATAATAAGGGCCAACAGAAAAGAACTAAAAAAATGAAAGTCAACAAAAAACAACTAAAAATAATAACATCCAACAGTAAACAGTTAATATCTATAATAGCAGAGAGAAAGCAGCAAAAAGCAAAAAAAAAAACAAATAAAATCAAGTAAAGCAAACAGAAAACAATAAAAAGAAGAGCCGACAGAAATGAATAATACCAAATAAAACGGAAACAGAAAATATCAAAAAACGACAAACAGCTGACAAAAAACAACTAATAACAATAAAAGCGTACAGAAAATAACTAAAACCAATAAATTCAAAGAGAAAACAACTAAAAACAGAAAACAAGTAAAAATGAAAAAAACAGAAAAACAATAAGAGCAGCCAGAACTAAACTAAAAAAATGTTTTCAAACAATAAATAAATCTGAAATAAAAAATAAAAACAACAACAATCAACGGAAATCCAGACAAACTAAAGCTACTACAAGCAATTCAATAACTGAAATTGACCGAAAACACTGAACGTAAACAATAAAAAAGACTGGAATTAACTGCTGAAAATTGCTAAAATCACCGAAAACCCAATTAAGACAACTTGGAGCAAGATAAAAACGTCTAAAAACAATCGAAATTAACTCAAAACAATCCATTTAGTTCAACTAATATCTGCTAAGCAATTCTATTTAATTTTATATTGTCTAAAAATCAACTCCGCACTACGAGGGTAGTCTGGATAATTCACCAAGCTAAGGAAAGGCTTGATAATACTTGTAGCATTGTATAGATTTTTATTATACATACTTTTATTCACGATTCCAGTGTCGTGCTGTTAATAATTGTACTCCTAGTAGAATAGTGTTTCGACAATCATTTTCGACTTCGATTTTGAATATGTAATGTGAAAGTTAACATTGAACATATGCAAGAGTACTATAAATCTTTGTCTGATTAAGTGAAGTTACCAGTTGTATCTCAGAAACTATTTATCCTACAGCTTACAGAAAAAAATCTGTATCATACGAAAAACTGCTGGAAATTATACGAGCGTTTAGATTTTATTTGATTTTTTTCGAGAAGGGGAAGGGAATAAATATGTACGTATATTGATAGATATAAGTGGAAAGGATTAATTATCTAGTATGTAAAAGTGTCCAGTATAAAAACCGAACATAGGGAATAACATCAACTTCGTGTGGAATACAAATTATTTGATTATGATTCCTCGAAAAAAATCTTCTCTCATTAGTGGAAGCCTTTCAGCAGCTAGCCGCTTAATTCTATCTAATTCGCATATTTAGCCAGATATTAGCGAGAAACCCGTTTTTCAGGGTTTAGGGGGCCATTTCCCCTCCCCCTCCCCTGCCCGTTAAGTTTTTTCTTGTTTAAAAACATCTGCCGTCACTTAAAAATTGAGCCCAAAGTGAAGTCTTCAGGGACTTTCCAGGAGCTTTGTCCGTTTATTTACTGGACTATATTTGGGTTCATTAGAAACTACAATCACATGAAAAACAATTAAGTGATATTATTATAATACAAAAGTAGAGCAACTCTTGATCTCTGAGGTAATAAAAAACTAATTATTCCACTGTGTCATAATACTCTCATTATGTACGTACCAGATTCCAGATAACAAAAATCTAGGTATTATATCTTTAGCTTAGCCAAACCATTGGGTTTAAAAGTGTTAATATCAACATACAATGGAAAAAGCGTCTCGATAAAATCATCAAATAAGTTAACGGGACAGCTCGGTATTTATTAGTCATTTTTGCGAGCTGATAATTGTTGTTTTATTTTAATTCTTTTCCGGCGGATATGTGTAGTACTTACACGTTATACCATCTTGAAATTTCCTTTATTAATAACAATACATTGTGGCTTTTTGTCATTAATACTAAAATACAATAAGACTGACTATATACAGTTGAGGGAGGGTGAGTGTAGGCTCACAGCACGTAGGCCACATGTGACCCATTGTACATCCTCCCGAGTAGTTGTCCTCCTAGATCATCGTCCATCCTGTCCTTCCCAGGAAGGTGGACAGGTCACTAGGAGATATCTCCTTTATATCGTCTAAAACTCACCGAACACACACTCTCTTATTGACGATAACTCCGGACACTCGCATAAGACATGCCTGACAGTTTCATCTTCCTGTTCACACATCCTCCATAGAGGTGTGCCCACTAGCCCCATAGTATGGAGGTGTTTCCTTAGTTGACAGTGGCCAGTAAAAATCCTACTGTTAAACGTAGGTTTTTCCTGGTCATCGTCAAATATTTCTTCGGCGCCAGCTTCCCAGAATCGCCCAGGGTGATCCTGGCAAGTCTGCATCCTTTGACTCCATCCAATCTCTTAAGGGATTGAGCATGAGTGTAACGTTTGGCTAGTTCCGCAATTGTCGAAGTCGTTAGGCCGTAGGTGTCACTGGGTCCTAAAAGTTTTAGTCCAGCCGCTTCCCTGGCTAAAGAATCGGCAATGCGATTTCCTTCACTCCTGTCGTGCACTTTAACCCACCTCAGGATAATATTGTTATCTGCAGAGGTGTTAGCTTAATCTTGGTGGCACTCCAGTACTAGCCCCGATATAACACGTTGTGCTTCTACCTTATTCCCGTAAACTTCCTGTCATTTATGCGCTCCTAGTTGAAGGTAATATCTAGATATTAATAACTCATATAGGAGCAAAAATTATACAGTGCTATTCAAAAGTCCCCTCCCCCCTCGTATCTTTTGAACGACTACACTTACATTAATAAAATTTGAAGGGTGAAAATAAAGTGTTGTAAACTTCTCTACGAATGGTAACAGGTGACGTAATAGTAATAGATGACGTCACAGTGCCACTCTGGCCAATAATTTTAAATAGGACCTTATAGCAAGTGATATCTCTTTTGAAAGGCATTGACATTGGCTATATAGCCATATTAATTTTGTTTGAGCTTAAACTAATTTTCACGGATAAATTAAAAAAATACCAAAATTATTGAATTTTTTTTTTAATTTAATTAATCAAATATCAACAATGGATTCTTATAGCAAGTGTTCGAAATGTGCTCCGTTTACTTCCTGACAGTAATACATCCTATTAGTAAACTCTTGTCGTACTCGTTCGAATGTGTCAGCTGAAATTGCATTGCATTCTTCAATAATTATTTCTTTCAAAACGCCAATGCTATCTGGTGCCGTAGTATAACCTTGGATTTCAAGTACCTCCATATAAAAAAATCTAATGGTGTCAGATCTGGTGACCGAGGTGGCTATTCTATAGGACCTCGCCGGCCGATCCATCTACCTCGATATTCTACATCCAGGTAACGTCTTACTGCACCATAATAATGTGCAGGAGCACCATCTTGTTGAAATGTTATTTCCAGATGGCCGAATTCATCTGGATTATCTTCCAGAATTTCAAGAATTAACGGCTCAATTGCATTTTGTAACATCTCCAGATACACTTCACCGCTTAAATTTGAATTTAGGAAGGCAGGACCAACTATGTGGTTTCCCAAAATACCTGCCCAAACATTGACTTTTCCTGGAAATTGGGTATATTATTCAAGAAAGGTGTGAGGATTTGTGTCACTCCAATAACTTACATTTTGTGTCTTCACATTTCCATTGAGGCAAAAAGTACTTTCGTCACTAAAACAAATTGTTTTTGTGTAATGTGGGTTTTGACTAATTTTATTTGTCATACATTCACAGAATTCGAGTCTTTTGTCGGGGTCATCATCCGGAAGGTGGTGCACCATTTTTAACTTGTATGGATGGAATTTATTTTTAGCCAACACTCTCTGTACTGTACTTTTACTTACTTCACAGATAGACGCAACTTTAGTTGAAGAGGAAGTAGGGTTTACTACCATTTCAGCAACTATATCAATTTTTTTATCATCACTAAATGTTGGTCGACCAGATCGTTTGGCATCTTGAACACTACCTGTTGCTTCAAACTTGTGAAGAAGCTACCTCAAATAAGTTCTCGAGATAGGGCGATCTGGGTATCTCTCATTAAATAAAAGTTCCGCTTCATGGAAATTCTTTCTAGATTCACCAATTATTAAGATAGCTGCTACTTTGTCGGCTTGAGTACGTACCATTTTGCCTATGTAAACTCTTAAACGTCTCATTAAACAATAATAAAATTAAATATTTAAGCTATTTAGAAAAACTTTGTAAAGCAACAAATACCATTAAATTAAAAACGTCAATTTTTTTGACAACTAACTAGAGGCGGACTGAAAATTCTTCAATATTTAAATGTGATATAATAATTATGGTATTTATTCAATTTATCCGTCAAAATTAGTTTAAACCCAAACAAAATTAATATGGCTATGTAGCCAATGTTAATAATGCCTTTCAAACGAGATATCACTTGTCATAAGATCCTATTTAAAATTATTGGCCAGAGTGGCACTGTGACGTCATCTATTACGATTACGTCACCTGTTACCATTCGTAGAGAAGTTTACAACACTTTATTTTCACCCTTCAAATTTTATTAATGTAAGTGTAGCCGTTCAAAAGATAAGAGGAGGGAGGGGACTTTTGAATAGCACTGTATATGTCCGAGAGAGTACCTATGGTACAGCTTTCTCTCTTCCTTATAGGATTTCTGATGGGCCACTGTCAAGTGAAAAAACACCTCCATACTATGGGGCTAGTGGACACACCTCTATGCAGGGTGTGTGAAAAGGAAGATAAAATGTCAGGCATGTCTTATGCGAGTGTCCGGAGGTTATCGTTCGGTGTCTTGGTCTACACCTGGAGATGTCTCCCAGTAACCTGTCCACAATCCTGGAGAGGGCAGGATGGACGATGAACGGTCCCTTTATAATCCTACTTCTCTCAAATTTGAGAAGATTTGTATAAATATACAAACATTTTGGAAAAATTATCCTTTAAGGACTTCAGTATGTATAAATAAATTAACGAAAAATAACAGTTTACGTAGGTGCAAATAAAAAGTAAATAACCGTACCCTAATTATAATTCCAGGTTATTGTCTGAAGAAATTTAGCACATCGATGAGATAACGCAAACCGTTATTTTTTATTATCGAGAATATGAATTTTTAATGCTTTTTTTTCCGACTTGACGATAACCTCATATGGGTCAAGATTGTTATTCACAATTTGCCGAAAGATAACGACACAGGTATTAAGCAGTAAAAAAATGTGACGGAAGATAAGAGGAAAATCTTTATTCAGGTCAACGTTAATCATAATTCTGGTTTTCGCACAAAGAAAAAGGAGTTCCCCGTATCGGCTTATTTGAGCAATAGTTATTATCTCGTTGGTAATTTATAATTCCGGAAAAAATGATTAATATATCATGAGGGACGGCTTTATAAATATTTTTAAGTCGTAATTGGGTTTCATAATAGTCAAAAGTCGACTTAAATACTGCAAGCTCCAAACGTGATGGCGACTCCGCCCCCATGCGCACAAACTCATTTTCATTGTTACCTCCCACTTCAGCTCTTGCAAGACAAGCGACAGAGGCGTATCATTAGTTGCCCTCCAATTCTTTTGGCGTTTGGCATTATCTGAATAATTTTTGTGGTATAGGACCGGCAAGGGGCTTATAGTAATCCAATAGTAATTTAGTTGGGACACTCTATACCTGCGCAATCGCTCGCTATTACGTTTGGCGCTTGCTGTAGTAAAGTGCCCAATTCTGGCCTTTATGGCGGTAAAGTCTACTTTATAATCTCTAAACCACATGTTGTAAGTATTTTGGGGTGACATTCACTGAGACCTAGAAGATCTAATTCTACTTAGTTTATGAGGAGAGTCTCAGAAACTAGTAGTTCCTTTAGTCCTATTTCCCGGAGGAATTTTAGGATGTCTGCAGGCTTCAACTTAGGTAAATGTTCCTCTTCTATCTAGTAATCTCCCAGGTGCTGTGCTCTAGAATTCTGAAGTGCTGTGCAGTTGGAAAGTATGTGGATGGAGGTTTCTTCTTCCGTTCCACAAAATCTGCATTCTTCTTCCTCCACTTTTTTCAGCTTTTTCAGGTGCCCATACAGGCGACAATGTCCCGTTAGAATCCCTGTTAAAACTCTTAGCGCAGTTTTACTTTGACTTATGCATTCATTTGATCTCAACAGGTTGCAGTCACCCAGAAGAGTCTTTGATTATATAAGCCGTACTAGATATTTCCAATGGTCAGATCTTCTCTTTTTCTCGGCTTTACCTATTTCTTCCAATATTACATTGGGGCTGATTCCGCAAAAGGGTTCAGGCCCCCAGAAAGGTATTTCAGTCCCCCTCTTTGCTAGTTCATCTGCTATTTCATTTCCTTCTATTCCAGTGTGTCCTGGAATCCATAGTAAGGTGACTATATTGCTCTCGCCTAGTTCATTGAGTTTGTCTAGGCATTCCCACACCATTTTGGAACTGATTACACAAGAGCTCAGTGCTTTAATGGCTGCTTGACTATCCGGCATTATGATAATCCTTTGTCTTCTGTATCCTTCATCAATATTGAACTGGGCGCGCTTTCTTATGGCGTGGATTTCCGCTTGAAAGATACTTGGTTTTTTTCTCAAACTTTCAGATTGTTTGGTTCCTGACCCGACCACTCCTATCCCAGTTCCTTCTACAACATGTAACAAAACAAATTGACTTTTCATATATAATACCACGAGAGTGAAAATTTTGTCGGCAAAATTTTTCGATTGTCATGAAAGTTTGTTGCTTGGCAATTTTGCGAATGACATTTTTAACAAAACCAGGAGCCGTCAGGCGAGTGGTTTTGGATTAATTGTCATGAGCAAAATTACCTAAAAGCAAAAAACTTGAATACGACAAGAGAAAAATTTTACCTTACAAAAAATGTTTAATTGAGTGGTATTCGACATGACTATTTCACGAGAGAAAAACTAAAAAATCATATGTTTAAACGTTTTATTTATTGCAAGCTTCAATTATAGAAAGCCAAAAAAATAATAACTTATTTATGTAAAAAGTACAATTATTAAAATTGTACGTTGTAGCATTATTTTGGGGATTTTTTTCCATCATAACCTGTGACGAATTTAAGTTAGAAACTGAGGATTCCTTTTCTTTATTTTTATTTTCTCGAAGGTTCTCTATAAGTTGGAAATGGTTTTCTTCATTTAATTGTAAATTTGGTTTCAATGAATGGGCAGAAGAATGTCCTGTAAGCTTAATTACTTCTTGTTCACCAACTCCTTCTTTTGCTAATGCAGATATTGCAGAAGCTCTATGTGAATGATTGGTTATTTTTATTTTTTTGTGTCTATACCAATTGATTCTGCCGATATTTTCGTCCACTTTGAAATTGTATTAATTCCCAATGATGAATTTTTGTACCACATTCCTTTCTCCCAATTTGGATGTACTGTTAAAAATAATCTTGTTGTTGTTAGATAAGGATTGGATTCTCTTTTTTCAAAAATTTTTAAAAATAAACGAACGGGACACAAATTGTTGTTAGCATTATTTCTTACCAGCCACTTACTGCCAGATAAAGCTTTTGATCCTCCTTGTGACGTTTAGAAAAAGATTGGATTATATTCTACCCTGCCAGTAAAATTACCTTTATTATCATATTCTTTTTTAAAGTAATTAATATCACAATTAGCAGCTTCATTTCCACGCCATGCTAATTCGAACGAACATAAATGAAAAACTTTTTTTGTAACCCATCAGGATTATCTTCAGAATTGCTTTCTACCATTTCCATTAATTCTTCTTTGGTAAATGCGTTAGAACTTCTTTTTCTGGTTTCAGGTTCAGCCTGAAGCTTTTTACGTTTTGTATCCCTGGCCAATCTAGCAAATTTATAGGTGAAATCTTTAAATGGATCAATTTTGATGTTAATTCTAGAAAATATTTTTCCTGAACCATTTGAACAGTCGTATTCCAAAGTGTTTTCACACTAGCTTCAGTATAATCAGCTCCATCTCTTTTTTTCATGTTGAAACCATAATGTTCAAGAATTTTTGCTATAACTTGTTCAGAAGTATCCTTTTCTAACGTATAATTACGTGCGTCCAGAAACATTCTAATCTGTTCCCATGCAGACTTTTTTGTCTTCATTGTATTTCGCGGTATACTTTACTTAAATTGTACTCCCTATTTCATTTATTGAATTATTTCCAAATCTTGTATTATTCATGTTAATAATACTTATTTAAATTTTTGAAACAGTTTTAATAATTTTTAGACAGTTAAATAAATAAATAAACAACTTGGTTTCCTTAGAAACCACTAACAAAGATTTTATATTGAATTTTATCACAGAGTGATAGAATTGTATACACATAGATTTGATATATTAAACGTCAAAAAATTGCCGCGACAAGACAAAAAATTGCCAGTTCAAAACCTTCAAATTTTGTCAGTTATCAATTTACTCTAGTGAAATAGTCACAATAAAGTAAATTGCACGCGGCTTAAACAACTTCTCACCAAGGTACAGTCTGTTAACATACATCCATTTTATTCAGGACCTGATTATGAAACAAAAAAAATAACATTGAAATAATTTCTGGAGCACTTGCGTCCGTACTAAAAGGCAACGTCGCTTATTCGCAAAGTCAACCGTATCGGCCTTGCAGCCAGCGCTCTATCGGAACGCGTTGAAGAGTGCAAAAGGCGTCAGCACGTGACGTCATCGCTCGATAACCAGCCGGCCGCCAAATTTGTTGTCTGCAATAAAGTAAGAGTAACTGTTCATTACAACAAATGCTAGTAGTTGCCAGGTTACTCGGGAGGCCAATAATAATTTCTCTTTGGATGAAATGTAAAGTAAATTGTCGAGGAAATAATGGTCGATAGTATTATTTAATTTTACTGCGCTCTGATGTGTGTTGAAATTATTTCTATGAGACGGTGAATGGTGATTTTGTATGAATGAAGGAGGCCGCTGCTATCGATCGTTTGTCAATTTCATTTACAATGACGGAGATGCTTTCTTTATTATGTACATGTGTTTATATTGAAAGTGAAAAGTATATTTCTCCGCTAAAATAATAATACAGTTCATATAATACCCTTCTTGGTGTGCGTCATCGATTGTTAATGTCCTTCTAACACATTACGTAGGAAGAAATGGAAAAAAAGGCAGGTCTGTGATTAATCTTAATCAAAATATCACAATATCATACAAAATAAGATGCAGACGTACCTTTCGTAGCGCCAATGTGTCTTACGTCTTTTTCTAGTTCTCGTCAGGTTTGTACTTTGTTGTTTACGGTGAATTATTATTTATGAAAAGTTAATATTAATATTATTGTTATATTTATTTAAATAATAGAAAAATATACCCAGATACACGGAAAACCATCAGTATTCTGAAAGTTCTCAAGTATTTTCAGTTTAAAAAAAAGTAGAACATGTCGCGGGACGCACGGTAGGAACTTTAGTTCCTTTTAAGCAAAAATTATGTAATATATCTGACGTTATAGATAAACGACTTACATATTCTTTGGTGGTCGAGTAGTAAGCATACCAGACTCTCACGCGGTAGACCCGGGTTCGATTCCCCGTGAAGAAGTTTTTTAAATTGTTAATTTTATTTTTAAATAATTATTCTGCTTGATATTAATAACGACAACAGGTAGACGTTTGAAATATTTAGCAGAATATTCATTATTATAGATAATGGTACGGTACCCTTCATGAGGGAGTCCGACTTGCGACATCTACTTATGACAGCATCGTATATTCTAAAAGGGAAACCGTATCATTATACAAATTGGACATTCAAGAGCTGTACGTTTACCACGAAAAAATTAGTGGAAACATAAAATTGAATTGTTAAATTTTCAATTTGAACTTATATTACAGCTTATAGAAATTTTTATTTTCTAGATTTTTTCTTGAGTGGGTCGTAGAAAAAATATGCTGTTCGACTCGTGTGGATTGTCCATATCGCACTTGAACGCACTTTGTCCTCGTGCGATATGGCCATCATCCACACTAGTTGCACAAACTACTATTTCTATCAAAATGTGAACTTTTACATTTAAAATCAACCTGCCAAATGTCAAATCAATTTATCTATCCATTTTAAAGTTATCGAATTAAAACATTCAAGTTTTCAAAATTTCAACACCCTGTATTTCGAAAAGTAAATGCCAGTCAACCTAACCTAACCCCTTAATCCTCATGTCATTTTGACAAGCGGTGCTGTAAATAAAAAAAATTATGGAAATAATAGTAAAAATTTATCCGAACATATTCAAGTAGATCACCAGCACTGCGAATACCAGCTTTACATAGAATATTAATATAGCATCGGTGGTTCAGTGGTAGAATGCTCGCCTTCCACGCGGGCGGCCCGGGTTCGATTTCCGGCCGAAGCATATGAATCGCTGCTTCGTAAGGAGAGAGCTTCTGGGACACCCAGTATTCTACAATAATAAATTTTAAACTAGCGATGAAGACCATCAAATCCTTGATAAAACTCAAATTAGAAAGGTAATCACTGATTATTTCTTAAAAGCAGTAATTCATCATTTGCTGACTCATCATTAGTAATCACTGAAGAAATGATTATTTTTGATGATTAGGTAAAAGTATGAACCTCCTTTTTCACATTTTGATAGAAACCAGAATTTTTAAAAAAACTATTAATATTAATAACGGTAACTAGAATGATACCGAAACGTTGAACAAAAGAGTAATTAATAAACCACAATGAACATAGGAAGGATAATTCAACACCCTGTATATCAGTAATAAAAATACAAAAAATTTTGCGGTTTAATGTCCAAACAAATAATAAATACACCACAATGAACATAGAGAAGATACTCCTTTTCATAATTCTACCAAAGTATAGAAACTTCTACACCGTGTATATCAATTTTATATCCATCCCACGTTCAAAATCATTCTTATCAAAAGATTATGTACATTGCAATATTTATGAAAATACCGTATTGCAACCCGAGGATATGAAAGAAAAAAAAAACTGATCAATATTATTGGATGCTCGAAAATAGCCACTCTTCGTAAAACGTGGTGTCACACTGCACACGACATACACCTAAGTGTTCATACACTTTTATGACTTGCAATTCAACGGATGTCCTACTTTTACAAACGGTGATAATTATACAAGGCGATTCATTTAATTCGAGATATTCTTTTCGTGTGTGTGAAACACTCGAAGAAGATGATTGATTTTGAAAAATTTCTCAATGCATAAGCTTTTATCCATAGAATATTCACATTCGTCAAAAAAAAGGGACTTTACACTCGAATTGCATACAATATTTTTTCTACTACCGTAAGTTTTATCACAATTTTGATAGAATTTAATGTTAACCTGTTCTGGAAACGCTTTGCCACACTTTACACTATCTGACGTGCGTTTCGATTATTAAGCTATCATCTTCAGAGACCGAACATTTAAAAATCAAATTCATGTTCCCGAAATTATGCAGTGGTCAATTCACGAATAATTATTTCAGTATTTACCGTGAAATTTTTATTGAAAATTTGATGTATACAACAAAATTACGTTTTGAAGAATCGCCCTGTATTGTAAATGTGTTCTTGTGTTTTCCAATTTCGTGGTAGTGTAAGCTTTAGAAGATTGTACGTAACGTTAGGTATAAGCTTGCTCAATTTAACTAAATTCAAACTCTATGTAGCTGTCTTTACTTTTATGTTTACATATGTCTTTTGAAACATTGAAAAAAACGTGCTATCTACAATTCGTTGTTCAGTTTTGTCGAGACTTTTACTTTTGTTTTTTATTTTTACGAGCTAGTCACTTAACCAATTATTGTACAGATACATAGCTGCAGACAAGTCTGATGAGATCTCAAAATCCTGTAGGTAATTATTGTAGAACAAACGTAACATTTTTCGCATACCCTCGTATTCAAAATATTATAGATACAATGTCGCTGATTTTTCTCCTTAATTGTTCATTATTTGAAAATGTGAATCTAAAATTTCAGTTCAAAATTCTCATGATTATGGTCTCTACAATTTTTTGACTATGCGCGTGTACTTGAAAACTTCAATCCAATAATTTCTTTAATATATACGAGGATGTATTGATATCTAGTTAGCCTAGATCAGTTCCATGCATAAACAAAATATTGCGTTACCATAGCAACGAACAATAACTCATTAGAAGTGTCAGTGTGAAGTTGGACGTCAAAAAAGTGAACCAGAGTTACGCAATAAATCAAAAGAAAATGTAGAACGTGTCGCGGGACACACGGTAGGAACTTTAGTTCCTTTTAAGCAAAAATTATGTAAAACATCTGACGTTATAGATAAACAATATGCATATCCTTCGGTGGTCGAGTAGTAAGGAAACCAGACTCTCACGCGGTAGACCCGGGTTCGATTCCCCGTGAAGAAGTTTTTTTTTATTGTTAATTTTAATTTTAAATAATTATTCTGCTTGATATTGATAACCACATCAGGTAGACGTTTGAAATATTTAGCAGAATATT
>CAJUYG010000686.1:60539-121464 GCA_910591675.1 Galerucella calmariensis | reverse complement strand
TCTCTTAGTGGTCCATTGGAGACATTAATTTTGATACAGTTTACCAGTGGGATTAAATAACGTTTTTGACGCGTCGTATCTCCAACCTCGCTTAAAAGGTAATGGACCATCTAAATGAGAAGGGCTGTTCCGAGCGCCATTTTTTTAACCACCCATTAGACATTGTGCATTATACTAATCACCCTGTCACCCGAGACCTTGAAAAATCCGTGGATAGCTTTTAGACTGATTATAAAATCTCATTTAATATTTAAACAATGAACTTGAAAGGTAGTTTTTCTTTTAAACTGATGGGTATTTTTCTATATAATTTCCATAGGATGTATTAAAAAATCTCTCTCTTAGTTTGATCGGATATATACAGGTTGTGTACTACATATGTATATTGAAAAATTCTAAGCCTACTATAGAACCAAACAAAATTTCAATGTCAAAATATTAATTGGATACATTTATTACAGCAAACCTGCAACGTCTCTAGACCTTTCAAAAAAAAAATGTTTCTTCTTGCTCTGCAAATCAGACCTCCACAACTTTTATTACCTTATCGTTGGAAAAAAATTTACGACCTTTTTTACAGTTGAGGAAAGAGATGATAGTCGGACGAAGCCAAATCTGGTGAATAAGGGGGGTGTTCTAGTAATTCAAACTCTAAATCACGAATCTTTTGCATGGCAACATGAGATTTGTGTGCAGGGATGTTGTCCTGCAAAAACAAAATACCTTGGATAGCTTTCCGCGTCCTTTCTCTTTAATTTTTTCCTGTAGAATGGTCAGTAATGTCGAATAGTAATCTCCGGTTATTGTTCTACCCTTATCCAAAAAATAAATCATGATTACTCCATTGCAATCCCAAAAAACTGAAGCAAGAACCTTTCCAGCAGATTTTTGGACACTTCTTAGGTCTTGGAGAGGACGAAGGACATTGATCACACATTGACCACACAAGCATATCTTCGTAAATCTGCTTACCTCTTAACCCTTTTAAATACAGGTAATTGATGATGGCTCGATACTCCAATTTTTCGATTTTCACAATTTCGGTGGACGATATTTTTTCTTTTAATTCATTGCGTAACTCTAGTTTACTTTTTTCATGTCCAACTTCACACTGACACCTCGTATTCTAAGCCAGATTTGAGTTTTTTTATTTTTTGTTTCCTTTCTTCATATTTATACATTTGTTTCTGTTATAGATACAATAATTCTTCCATCAACTATATTGATGTCAAGAGCAGACAACAAAAAGATAATTCCTATACATAGTGAACGATTTTTTTAAATAAAAAATACAATATTTAACAACAGATGTTTCTATAACGTTCTGTTAATGATTTTTTAATGTTGGCTGAATTAGAGAGCAATTTCAATTTCATAATCATTACCAAATATGATGGTGCGAAACTCCAACTGAAGAATTACTTTCGCTACTAAGCAACGGTTACATTAGCATTTTTATTGTACCAGCACGCACAAAAAAATACCGAACAAAATATTACGATTGATAAGATTGAAAAATGTTGAAAAGACAAACGGTTTATTCAATTTTTGACTAAATCTCTTGTGATTGAATTTATTGTAACAATATGTCCTCCAATGTGACCATAATATAGTAAATAACAATTCAAGATCTTTTTTCTCTTATTTTTTTGACACAACACAAAAATTTGACAACTAGACAATCCATAATATGTTGAAGTTTAAGACTGCAAAACTTTGTTGTCAAATTTTATTAAGGTCCATTCATAGTAGATCACATCTCTGGTAAAATGTGAAATAAAATATTTTATTTTATGACATTCTAACGATATGATAGTCTACTAGAAATAGAATCCAGTGAAGTGCACGTTCCAGGAACGGTTTTTATTGGGATAGCGCTTTTTTTAGCTTATTTTGGAAATGTTGTTAATAAAACGCGTTTGTTGTTACTTTTTTGTGTATGATCATTTTTGTTTTCAAAACATGTATAACTCAGTTTGGTGATTTTGTGTATTGAAGTGTGTATCGATTAACAACTATTCCAATGATAAATCATAAGAAAACCTGGATAAAAACTTATGATGCTATCCTGATAACGCAGTTAATTGATTATTGGAAATTTCTCTTTCTAACATTGGTAACCAAATTTGACTACATTCGGCTGAAATACTAGCTACACATTTATCTGCATTTAGTTGTATTAAAGCACTTTCTTTGATTTTTCGTCTTTTATTATTGTGCTCTTTCAATATTATTTTTGTCGAATTCCATTGAATTTGACTATTATAATTAATAATATGTAATTTCTTTATTTTCAGGTAAGTTCCAAATTTTCTGCAACAACAGATTTTCGAAAACTGTAAACTCATCTACGTTATCAGTAATGCTTAAGAAGTAAGTACCTGATCTTCTTAATAAAAATTTAAAATGAGCTAAAAATGTGATCAACTCTTTATTTCATGTGATACGCCACTGTTTTTAGGTTATGTAGGCATTGGTAACTTTTTGATCATGAGGTCAACAACTATAATATTTGAATTTTAAAAAAGGTCTCACTGAAAGCAATTTTTCAAATTTAGTGCGGAGTCAATAAAAGAGTCAAGTACAAATAGTATCTTTCTGTCCTAGGGGAACTGAAACTTTAACAAACCTCTGACGCCACGCCACTGGCTTATTAAAATCTGCAAACTGTATCTCACTAACTAAGGCTAGAGACAAATTGTATCCCAAGTATTTTAAAATTCTTCTAATTTACGGGTTTTAAAGTCCATCATAAATATTTTACTATTACATACCCTCATATACAAAATATCGTAGACACCCTGTATATTTGTATTCACTTATATGATAACAATTAAATTTCATATATACAAAGTTCTCAATATATCTCTATCGACAACATACGAATACAATTGAAAAATTTAATAATTATTGATGACGATCAAATACATTCTTCGAAGAATGAAAAATGTTTTACAAAAGAAAATATTATCTATGGATGGTCTTATAGGGGTTACTGTACCCGCATAATAGATGACTTTCGATCGATAACAACCAACAGTTATTATTAGCTTCTAGCTGTCGAATTTTAAAGTAGTTAAGGTTAATGGTAAATATTGATTCAAATGGAATAAGTTGAAAATAGTTATTTATGATACAATTGCGTGAAGTTATACCTTTGTAAAGCAAGGCACGAACGTAGCGAGTGCCTTTTTCGCAACGAGTGCGCAAAAGAACTTTACGCAAAAGTGTCATACAAAAATTTATCTACGACCACATGAAGAAAAAATAAAAAAATGTGCTCTGAATAATACAAGATTTGGAAATAATTCAATAAATGAAATAGAGAGTACAATAATTAAGCAAAGTATACCGCGAAATACAATGAAGACAAAAAAGTCTGCGTGGGAACAGTTTAGAATGTTTCTGGACGCACGTAATTATACGTTAGAAAAGGATACTTCTGAACAAATGATAGCAAAAATTCTTGAAGATTATGGTTTTAACATGAAAAAAAGAGATAGAACTGATTATACTGAAGTTAGTGTGGAAACTCTTTGGAATACGACTGCTCAAATGGTTCAGGAGAAATATTTTCTAGAACTTAACATCAAAATTGATCCATTTAAAGATATTACCTATAAATTTGCTAGATTGGCCAGGGATACAAAACGTTAAAAGCTTCAGGCTGAACCTGAAACCAGAAAAAGAAGTTCTAACGCTTTCACCAAAGAAGAATTAATGGAAATGGTAGAAAGCTATTCTGAAGATAATCCTGATGGGTTACAAAAAAAGTTTTTTTATTTATGTTCGTTCGAATTAGCATGGCGTGGAAATGAAGCTGCTAATTGTGATATTAATTACTTTAAAAAATAATATGATAATAAAGGTAATTTTACTGGCAGGGTAGAATATAATCCAATATTTTCCAAAACGACACAAGGAGGATCAAAAGCTTTATCTGGTAGTAAGTGGCTGGTACGAAATAATGCTAACAACAATTTGTGCCCTGTTCGTTTATTTTTAAAAATTATTGAAAAAAGAGAATCCAATCCTTATCTAACAAGAACAAGATTATTTTTAACAGTACATCCAAATTGGGAGAAAGGAATATGGTACAAAAATTCACCATTGGGAATTAATACAATTTCAAAGTGGACGAAAATATCGGCAGAATCAATTGGTATAGGCACAAAAAAAATAAAAATAACCGATCATTCACATAGAGCTTCTGCAATATCTGCATTAGCAAAAGAAGGAGTTGGTGAACAAGAAGAAATTAAGCTTACAGGACATTCTTCTGCCCATTCTTTGAAACCATATTTACAATTAAATGAAGAACACCATTTCCAACTTATAGAGAACCTTCGAGAAAATAAAAATAAAGAAAAGGAATCCTCAGTTTCTAACTTAAATTCATTACAGGTTATGATGCAAAACAATCCCCAAAATAATGCTACAACGTAAAATTATAATAATTGTACTTTTTACATAAATAAGTAATTTTTTTTTCATGATGTTATTATTTTTTTGGCTTTGTATAATTGAAGTTTGCAATAAATAAAACGTTTAAACATATGATTTTTTAGTTTTTTTCTCGTGAAATAGTCATGTCGAATACCACTCAATTAAAAATTTTGTGAGGTAAAATTTTTCTCTTGTCGTATTCAAGTTTGTTGCTTTTAGGTAATTTTGCTCATGACATTTAATCCAAAACCACTCGCCTGACGCCTCGTGGTTCTGTTGAAAATGTCATTCGCAAAATTGCCAAGCAACAAACTTTCATGACAATCGAAAAATTTTGCCGACAAAATTTTCACTCTCGTGGTATTATATATGAAAATCCCATTTAAAAAGCATTGTTCATTTTTTACGCACGCTTTTGGGTGTTATAATGAAAGTCCCATATAAAAAGCGTTGTTCATTTACTTACGCTTTTCAACGTATGTATAATGTATGATTTCACACACTTTTTTTTTTCGTAAATTCCAAATTTTAAAGGTGGTCGTAGATAAAATATATTTTTAGGGTTAAATTTCGATTTACGAAACCAAATTCCTTATTCCTCTTCGAGAAAAGATATTGCCTAATAGTATTGGCAGTAAAAACTCGAAAATCACATAACAAAAGATGGACTGTCTACCCCTGGTGTTGAATACACCATCTTACAGTTTTTTTTCTTGGCTCAAAGAGAACAGATTCAACGAAGACGGCACATCTGGTATATATACGAAACCAAACAGCTTTAACAATAACATTAAGAAACAAATATGATATTATTTCGTGTTCTACTACAACACAGGAAGTGGGACTCGTGTATATGGGAAATCAAAAAGACAGATGGGAACTATGAGGAGGCTTTAATTAGCATATATTGTTTGCTATGGAATTTTTTTGAATTAAATATATATCGAAACGTTATATCAGTGAGGCTGTAATTTTAACCGTAATAATAATTATTGTAGTTGGAAATGCGTACTCCTATATTAGTTGTAACTGAGACTGTTTTTATGCTATACATGGTATTTAGAAGAATTTTTATGTTGAAAATGCTTTTTCTCGAAAGTTTCATGACACTATTTTGAAGTGTACGAATGATTTTATCTGAAAACTGACTGCCAGTCGATATCTCGTCCCAAAAAAACCTCTAGACGAATTTTGAGCAATTTTATGTAGAAAATTGTCCGCTGAACCGATTGGTGAAGACTAGCACGTTTTATCTATCATATTAGTCGAGTTATGAGCATCTTTAGTTTTGAATTGAAAAGTGGATTTTCGAAAATTTCATGACTCCATTTGGAGGAGAAAAAATGATTTTTATCAAAAACTAGACAATAAATAATATTTTTAACTTTAAAATTTCAAAAAATTTTTCATATTTTTAAGGTCCATTCACAGTAGATTATATTCTTGATAAAATGTGAAATAAAATATTTTTTGTACGACATTCTAACAATATCAAAGATATATAAAAAAGATTGGTTTAATTTCCCAAAATAAATATCAACAAAAAGAAGAAAACAAAATAAAATTTCTTTTAATATTCTTAATATTATAAAGATTAGATTGCAACCCTTTAAAAAAAAGTAGGTCTGTAGGTTCTGATAAGCTTTCGTTTTTCCGGTTAATTGCATTATCACATTATTTTCACAATAATCTTAATTACAATAAATGAATCAATACACAGGAGGTGGTAAGATGATTATATATTTATTTTTTAAAATTATCAAGATAAACATTTTGTTGGAATTATCGAAAGATTGGACTAAATTATTAGGAGTTACTTAAAAGCAAATAATAAAGCTTGTCTCGAATCAATAGAGTACACGCATATTTCATATTTTGCTTGAATATTAATTTATAATAGTAAATATGATATCAAAAATTACTAATAATAGGAAATAAACCAGTTTCCATTGGAATTTACTCCCAAATTTTAAAATAAAATTAAAATTTCAATGCACCTTCCGACCACCACCCGAGGATTTCCGAACGCTACCGATGATACGTGTGATGTAATATCTCTTGTGTTTACTTATGTCAATATGGCCGGTATTGCATTAGGTTATGTGTAGTGTATTTATATTGTATTTTAATCAACTATTAATTGCTTCATCGACGTAAAAATATCATTTGTATGTTTGTTTGAGACCATTACGTGTTTGTGAGTGCTTTTTTTATTTCTAAAAGTCAACGTAAAGTTGAAAGTGGACATAAATATTCGATATTTCCGATTTCTTTTGGAAGAATATATTTTATTTACTAGTTCAGTGTTCAGTGACGATTCTTCCATATTTTGTGAGTAAAGATATGGCTAGCGAAGGTTTTGTAGAAGCACAAACTGATAACTTGCCCAAAGTAGACTCATTTATGCTGCTTGAATTTATGAAGTCAAACAGCTGCTTTAATGCAGAGGAAATAAGAGGAGTTCACAAACAAAAGTAGGTAATGCCCTTCTCTTGAGTGTATTTTTGCTTGCGCCACCAGGTAAAGTAATGTTACGCGATCTGCTGCAATAATGTGCTCAATTAGTGCCCCCAGTGAAATTCCCATATGATACGACTATGGCTCCTCCGCCTTATTTTCAAGAATGATCTGGAATACGTAACATCTAGAAAAACCCGGCGCATCCACCAGAACTTCGAGTTCAAGAGGTCTCTAGAACAAGTCGTGCGAGTATAAATAGGCGACGAGCATCGCAGCGGAGTTAGTTAGTCAGTTAGTGTTGATACTGAAAGAAAGCAATCGCGCCTCGATAAAGTGACTCTCATATAAATTAGTTAGTGTGTGTTTAGTGTGATATATAAATTATTAAATAAGGACTGTATTTGAATATAAATCTGTAAATATAAATTAATTGTAAATATTACGTAAACGTTACAGTAACAAATATTTTGTCTGGAGTTTTAATAGATGTTGATTTAGACACTGGAACAATGCAATACTTGGAATACAAAGTTTTTTTTGGCTTTATCCATTTTTAAAGCTTTCAGAAACAAATTAGGTCACAAGAACTCAGAGCGTGATACACGAATAAGAACGTAAACAAATTACGTCACACCATGCGGCAGCCATCTTTATGACGTAAAACGCGTTTTGGCGGACTTTCAAATTTTATGATTTTCAAAGTCGTTTTAAAAGTAGTTTATTTTTTTGAAAAAATAGGCATGCAAGGTGTTAGGAGACTTGATAAAGCGTCAATTCCCACCAATAGCAAAATTTATGCTTGTACCCTATTACAGAAACTAAAATACGTGTTCGCCCCCCTTGTCGACTTTTTCATCAAAGGCTTCAATGATATATATTTCTAATTTAAAATTAACTTTTTGTGGGTGTCAAAATATCTCCCAACTGGATTAAAAATTGACTTCTGCCAAACTTCAGGGCGGGCTGTTCATTCATTATACCACTCAGTATAAAACGTGAAGTGGAAATAAATAATAAACGGATGAAGAGCATGAAGTTGAACAGTAGGCGGTACCGAAAGGCTTTAATGATTTCTTAGTGTCTGTAAAACGTTATAAGTGATTTAAGAGTGTTTTAAAAATAAATCCAACTATTTCAAGTATAGTCTCCAAATATTATTATTTACAATAATTAATCCTAATTTTGAACGTTTTCTGATCCCTCCTACACTAAATTAAGATTCTTTTTCTTTGTTTATTTGTTCAAATGATGATGCAAGAAAAAATTTAATGTGAACGAAGCAAACCCTGTAACTAAAAGTCTAGCGATTGTGTAGAATGAAAGTAACATTGTTTACGTCACACATGAGATCATTAGTTTCATCATATGACGAGGTTAATTGAACACGTCACAAGATTGAATGTTTGCTCAACCAAATAATTTGATCGAACAGAAAGTGAAATACCATTAAATTTTTGGTTCAAACTGACTGCCAGTCCATATTTCGTCCCAAAAAAAACCCTGGGCGAATTTTGAGCATTTCTTATGTCTAAAACATTTTTTTGAAGATAGTGGTAGGTATGGAAATATTTAATATAAACAGGCTTCCGCTAACTTCCCTATCGCTCGGAATTATGGACTCAAAATACTCTGGAATATGTAAAATTTTCCGCTGAATCGATTGCCGAAGACTAGAACGTTCGGGCCAGAGGTCCTCGGGTACGCAAGACGTCGCCCTCAGGGCATAAACATCTATTTATACCCTTGGTACATAATAGCTATTTATGCCATCAGTTACGAAATGCCTAATTTTGTGTAACGCGTGAGATTTTTGCGGAAAGAACAAAGTGAGTGCGAAAAAAACTCACAAAATTTCATTTCGTAACGTATTGCATACAAGATTTTTTCTAATTTTGAAGAAAGTAATAAAAAATAAAATTTAATATAATTGATAAAAATTTGGAAAATATAAATTTAGTTTGTTGCTGTTACTCCATGTTAGTTTGACATTTTGTAAAAAAGTCTAGACGGAAGGTTTTTAGCGAGATTGATATATTCTTAGTTTTATTTTTTTTAAATGAGTGATTCAAGTTCTGAAGAGCTACCAAGCGATATTGAAGAGGCAGCAGGTAATGCTCTATTATCAGTAATTCCCAAAAAGTCAAAGGCAGTTTATGATTTGGCATACGAAAAATTTGTTACGTGGTGTGATGAGAAGAAAATTAAACATGTTAATGAGAAAGTTTTAATTGCATATTTTGAGGGTAAGAAAGATCTAAAAGTTTCCACATTATGGACACTTTACTCAATGTTAAGGTCTGAACTAAATCTGAAAAGGAATATTGATATTAAAAAATATACAAATTTGGTAGCATATATGTATTAAAAGGCAAGCGGACGGGTACTGTGCTAAAAAGTTGAAAGTTTTTATTAAAGAAGATTTTGCCAAATTTTTAGTGGAAGCTGATGACAAAGATAATGGCTAAGGTTGCAATGATAATTGGAATGACAGGAGCATGCAGAAAAGCAAAATTAACATTTCTTCCAGTTGAAAATGTTATAGACGAAGGAAGTCAATTTCTTGTTGATATCCCACCTTCAAAAACAAAAGTTATACGGCAGTCTGCAATTACCACTGGAGACATTGAAAATACGAATCTTGTTGAAATATTAAGAAAATATATTAAGTTGCGTCCCCAGGTTCTTGAACGCAACAGAATTTTTGTAAAATACGCGAATGGAAAATATACCAGAAATCCTGTGGGAATTAACACATTTAGCAGTCTGCCAAAAGTTATTGCACAATTTCTTGGTCTTTCAAATCCTGTTCTATATACTGGCCACTGCTTCAGAAGAAGCTCTGCCACTTTCCTAGCAGACAGTGGCGCTGATATTTTAAAATTAAAGGGGCATGGAGGTTGGAAATCTACCTCTGTTGCGGAGGGATATGTTGAAAATTCCATGAATAATAAAAAACTTCTAGCGCAAGAAATATTTGGTGAAACATCTAATGCATTGTGCGCCGCTTCCCAAATAACAGCAAGTTCGAGCAATGAAAAAAATATGTCGTCGGGAATTAATTTGAATAATTGCAATAATTGTGTTATCAATATTTATAATAATTAATTAATTTATAATTTATGTTTTTAACTTGAATTATAACAGTTTAATAAATAGAATAATTCTTTTTGTCACTAATTTTGAAATACATTTTTCGTCACCAATTGCATTAAATTTTACTTTATGCAACTAGTTACAAAAAGTAAGACGTTTCATAATGTCAATCAGTTTTAAAAAGTGTCACTTTATATGTCAAAATTAATTAAACTATTAAAAAGTTTATAATTATTACGTAGTATGTAAGTAGTTGTGAAACAACAAAAATTATTTGTTTCTAAATAGGATATAAAAAAATGTAACTGGTATTAATCATATTTTTTCCACTACTCCATGTGAAGTTGACAATTATTGCTTCTTCTAGCCAACTGAGAAGTCGAATTTTTCTATTAGTGGTAAATAATTTTTTCTATTATTAACCTATAGGTCAATAATGGACAAAACCTGAAAATTCTAAAATCCATATCTAAGGTTTTTCGATGTGGAAAATTCCTCTCTTTATAGAAAATTCAATTCTGAATCGAATGGAGTGTACTAGAACCTTGCAAACCTTAAGGTTCCCGAGATATTAGCCAATATGTGAAGAAATGTCAAAAAGTCAGACTGCAGGTTTTCATAAAACTGGCCATAAAATGAGACGGGTTTTGAAAAACTTTAATTTTATTTCATTTTATGGGGTTTCAGAACAAGCAAAACTTTTTATCAAGAATAACATTTTTCACTAAATTAATATTTAAAGATTTTTCACCTATACTACATCTGTGGGCACGCTGAATAAGTAAAAATAAAGCGGTTTATAACAATCAAAATGTTCGTTATAGACTGAAATATACTCTTGAAAGCCGTTTCAGTTCCTGGACGATATTATTTGCGTGAGATATTCGTAGAAGTTGCCATAAAGGCTGTTTCCTGTTTAGCTAGTTTCCAGTAGCGTGGAAGAGCGCGCGCTATGTGCTATGTTTAATGTAATTTTCTCATCGACACAACATTTTTATTTAACTTTTTCGAGGTCCCTTCCAGCGAAATTCGCCAAACTGAGACATGAACATGAAAAACCACCTTACACTAAGGTCAGTGCGATAAAAAAAAATACTATTTTCGATTCGGCCTCGAAGTTGTGCTAGCGATCGTGCGTTTTCGCGTCTTCGGACTGCGTCACATCGACCTACTAACCCCATTCGAGAACCTCGCGGCACGGCTACGTCGACTTTGCCATTGAGTCGTCGGTTTTCGTGTAGAGAGCACGTCCGTTGTATTGTACAAAAATCGTGCGCCCGCTCTTGGTTTCTTATTGCCTGCCTCACTGCTTTCTTGGATTATACACAACAATTTTTATACGCGCTTTATTACAACTTGTGTGACGCTCGCTAAAATATGAAACTGTGATTGATTGTGATCTGTGTGCTGTGATAGTTGGAACTAGTGGTTGGTTTTTGAATATGTTGGTGATTCTAGTCAAATTTTAAAGATATCATGTTGGAACATAGTGCTATGTATCTTAACGTAACGCCACCGTATGAAGAGGATACTTCATTTTTTCCGGATTTTTATACTACACGGTTTGTCTTTGTATATATATTTATGTGTATGAGGTCTTTGAATTTTACTTGCGCTACCTTGGAATCTTGCCAATGTCCTCTCTCTCTAGCCGAACGGATTCTTTTGTTGCTAGACGAAACTCGTTTCTCTTGGAGCGATTAAAAACACAATCTTAGTAATTCGACACGCAGTTCTGTTTCGTTTCACGATTTTATTGTCCGACTCATCTCTTCTCTAATACAGTCGCACATTTTTTTTTTCAAATTTATTTAGAACCGCGCTTCTCGCTAATGAATTCCTATTTTTTTTTTTTTTTTTCGCATAAAATAAATTTGTATAATAGATCGTCAAAATACCTTAAATGCTTACTGGTTAATTGCATCAGAATCAATAAAACGTTGATTTCACAGAACGATTAATGTTGCCTTAAGAATCAAGGGCACAATGATGCGTGTCGTGATAATTTCTTCTGTTAGTCGGACAAAAACTCTTTATTTCTATTATAAACCAGTTTTTACCGGAATAAACGTAATCGTTTTCTATTGACAGACGTTATTTGATCATTTTGCAGAAATATGCGGTCGGTAAATTATTCTTTCTCAATCACAATTTACAAAATAGGTGTTTGCCAACAACTTATTCCGTCGCTATGAATTTAAATCATTTCTTTTTATTATAGATCAGCGGCTGCCAAACTTTTTTCTATTGGGCCCCCCAATTTAATGCGAATTATGAGGGGGTCAGAGGGTTGGAAATTCTTGTGTTATTTTTAAAAGGTCCCAACTTTCCGTTTCCGTCTCTGGATCATGTCACCCCTAGTTATGGAAGGATTTTTATATCGAAATCAAAAATATTCCAATATTCCATTATTGGTATTGAATTCGTTCTTCATTAATGGAGGCAATTTCGGAAATAGGAAGCATCATTTCTATAAATGGAATATTTTATGAAATATTGAAAGTTGGCGTGTTTATTGTGCCCCCCAAAAATTTTTGATCCGCGCCCCTAAAAAATTTTGATCCGTGCCCCCAAAAATGTTTGATCCGTGCCCCCTCAAAAATTTCTGGTAAGCCCTCACTTTAAGGAAACGCCAGAAAGTGGGCAATTAGGGTATCAATCGATCACATTTCACGAGTAGAGTACAATGGTACAAAATTTTTTTGCCGGAGGTCACCAGGTAAAAAATTACGCCACTTTTAAAAATCACAAAAATCCTATCTTTTTTTATTTTATTTTTCAATTATTTTCACCTAAACTAACCTAACCCATAATCCGATATCGAGAGGTTTCAACTTTTTTCAAGAAAAAAAACACGTTTTAATGAATATCTTTGGCAATAATGAAAACAAAATATGAAACTTGGTATACATACTTGAAAAGGGGTGTAGAATTTTATGACACACTCAAAATCACACCAACCCTAATTTTTCACAAACTCACCTCCACCCTCCACCCCTATGGTATGTCTCTGGCAGATAAAAATGATATTTTCGGACTCAGCTCGTCGAATGTGATCAATAGACACCTCATGATGTACTGTTTTCCGTTTCCTTAAAGTGAAGGGTGGCCAAATTGGTGATTCGCGCCCCCCCAAAATTTTTAATTCATGCCCCCAAAAAATTTTGATTTGCGCCCCCACAATTTTGGCAGCCGCTGTGATGGAAAATAAGTTGGTGTATATTTTGGTAACTTATTTATTGACTATTATTTATTATAATTTGCATTAAAAAACTATAATAAACAAATCAATGGATAAACGAAACTGATTACGTCAAAAAAAATACACGAGATGTAGAAAGTTTGAAGGTTCGACAAAACCGGCTGGTGATTAATTATGTAAATTTTTCACTAGGAATATTTCGGTTGAAATATCACTTTAATAGGTAGTCAACATCTTCCTTTTTTTCTTGTGTATAATATTATCATTCTACTCGTATTATTTATACCTAGTTGTAAACGTTTAAAAATATAATTTCTTTTTAAAATCGGTGTAAATAGTATAAAAATGCGACCAAAAAAATTGAAAACAAAGGTTTTTACTGTTGCTTCCGCAACAGCTACGTCATTAAATATTTGCAGTACATAAAATGCTTGATTTTTACTGTAACATAATATAAAGTGTTTACATTTTGACGGTTATCGATAAAATTTATGGTACAACACCAATCAATAAAATGAAATATATTTATTTTTTTGTTTACTTAAAAAGGGAGTTTATATACAGTGTGGAAACCACTTATGGAATAAAATTCTTCATGTCATTATTTTAGAAAATTATAAAAAATGCCGAGACACGTCAACTTTTGAATTGAGTTGTGCGTTAAGTAAACATAAATTTAAATGTACAGGGTGATTCACGCAAGTATACCATAGTCGGTGTTGTTTTTAATGAAACAACCTGTATATTTGCATATTTTTGAAATCCTCTTAATGAACCGATTCCAACAAACTAAATAATGTATGGTCAATTATGAATTATACAGGGTGAAATTTTCATTTTTACAGTTATTAAACACATACATAAAAATACCTGATGTATTTGATTTTAATACGTTAAAATAAATGCTCAAAATGTTCTCCACCTAGTTGTTGGCAATAGCACAGTCTCCTATAGAACTCCTCCTTAACTTTGTTTAAAGTTTGAGGTGAAATATTCCGTATTTCTGTAGTTATCCTGTCTTTGAGGTCTACAATGCTAGTTGGTTGTGTTGCATATACTTTGTTCTTGAGATAACCCCACAGAAAGAAATCTAACGGCGTAAGGTCTGGCGATCCAGCTGGCCACTCGATAGTACCTCTTCGTCCAATCCATTTATTGGGGAAGATTTCATCTAAATAAGTTCTTACCATTAAAGCATAATGGGGTGTTGCCCCGTCTTGCTGGAACCAAACATTTTCATTCGGTAAGCTAGGATCTATTGCGTTGGGATATAAGTTTTCCAACGCAGGAATAACTTCATTTCTAAGCATATTTAAATATCTACAGCTGTCAAATTTCCATCTATAAATATAGGACCAATAATACGTTCACCTTTTGAGGGTACTGAGTATGTGTCTCACGCATCCAATTAGGATTCTCTGCTGACCAATATCTACAGTTCTGTCGGTTTACCTCTCCATTCAATGTGAATGTTGATTCGTCAGAAAAAAGAATGGTACCAAGAGCTATCTCATTTCAGTTCAGCTTATTCATCAATCTTTCACAGAAATCTATTCCACCATCTGGACCATCTTCTGTTAACTCCTGCACAAAAGTTCATTTGTAGGGATGAAGTTTTTCTTTATGAAGACATCTTAGAACAGTTGTATGACTAACATTATTTTCACGGGCAATTTGACTTGTACTTGAAGTTGGATTCTCTTCGACACTTAACAAAATATCCACTTTCACATCATCTTCAACGAAGTGTGGTTTTCTTATCAATGATTTGACATGTCCAAGTTCTCTGAATTGTGCATGAATTTTAGACACAGTACTTTGTGAAATATTAGGCAATTCGGGATACCTGTGATTAAATAAGTTTGCCACTTCAACTTGACTTCTGCAGTTATCCCCGTACCCGATCATCATTAAAATCTCAATTCGGTGAGTCTCAGTTAAATATTTCATTGTTATGTCGACAAGGAAAGAGTGTTTGACAAAGATTTTACTTTTTCATATAAACTGTCAACACATCAACAACTGACAGAATAGAAAACAATCTACATTATTTACCGATTTAAAACAATCCACATTATTTAACGATTTTGTCTAATTATTGGCGTTTTTAGGCAATTTCTAGGTATTTATGTTAAAATTCATGGGCGTAGCAGGTTTTGCTTAATATACAAATACGTCTAATAATTAGTTAGTTTAGATTTTCGATAAATCCATATTTAGCTAATTTAAAAAGTACCAATATTTCAAGTGTAATAAATTATTAATTTTAAAATTTCACCCTGTATAATTCATAATTGACCATACATTATTTAGTTTGTTGGAATCGGTTCAATAAGAGGATTTCAAAAATATGCAAATATACAGGGTGTTCCATTAAAAAAACAACACCGACTATGGCATACTTGCGTGAATCACCCTGTACATTTAAATTTATATTTACATAACGCACAACTCAATTCAAAAGTTGACGTGTCTCGGCATTTTTTATAATTTTCTAAAATAATGACATAAAGAATTTTATTCCATAAGTGGTTTCCACACTGTATATTGGTGACAACAAATAAGAAAAACAAAATTATAAAAATAGAGATAACATTCGAACTTTGCTGGTGTTTTTTCCACCTGAACATATCCAATTTGGAATAAAGCCAAACACATTTCAAAACAGAGGCCCGTTTTTATTCGCATCACCGTCCAATTTGTCGATTAGGATGTGTATTTAAAAACAGTTTCTAATGGTACCGACAACACGAATAGCCTTGAGACACATGAAAACGATTCCGATTGCTAACAATTCTGTCCTATTCATGTCTAGTGCAGTGATAACAAGTTGGGGTTAAATTTAAATATGTCTGAAAGACTTTTAAGAATTGCTAAAGAGAAGCATATGTAGTTAAATTATTTGGCAATGTGTATTTCGAAGAACGTGAGAAATATAATTCGAAATTTAAGATGTTTAATTATAAAATAAAAACATTTTGAAATTACAAAAAAAATGTCCCCTACAGAGTGTTTCTAAATTTATTTATTTTTCGATATTAATTCATTTATTTATATTGAAAAACTACCCGTGGTTAGTCATTGCGAGTGAACGAAAATTACAAAATTTCAAGTTTCAAGCTTTACTGGAATTTTGGAGAAAAAAATAAAAACTCAATTTTAGTCACTAGTTTTTAAGGGTGTTTGATATCTCGGAAAGGGTGGGCTGAGGACATTTTTTCACAGGAAAGACCTATTTTATTTGTACGAGTAATCGCCTCCTGAATTTTGTCGTATGAATTTAGATACACCCTGTATATACGAAGCATATGTGTTTTAACGATCGTTTTTGGGCATGTCTTTATCAGCACTATGTTTTTGAATGATAAATTTGTATAGTGGACGTAATATTTTTAATTGAGCTATCTAATTGTATATCCCCTTCAAGTTATGTTGCGGACTATGACGGTATCGTATCGTATTACAGTCCAACAAAAAGCCGACAGCTTTAAGTTCGCACAATATCTATCAGGTCAAGTATACACAAGGAATGCATCCATAAGTTCTAGTTTCTTGAAAACTTTAAGATTTCCAATGTCCAATTTTGGGTCTTGAGGAATAACCTAACCAAAAAATTTTTCATCTGTTCGCTTTATCATCCCACAATTCTATCCATTCTGTTATGGTAATCTCGCATTTTCCCATGGGGGGCGTCCATTAATTACGTGAGGCGTTTTTGAGAATTTTTCGACCCCCTCTCCCCCCTTGGTGAGATATCGTGAGATTTTCCTCAACTACCTCCCCCCTCCCTAAATCTCACGCGAGATTCTTTGAAACCTTTATTTGGACTGTAAACGTGTTGGATTATTGAGAGAGAAAAAACTTGTTTTATTACCTACCTTTATTGAAGACTAGCTTAGACTAGTATTTGTGAATATTAACGTAATTTTTTTTAAAACGCAACTTTACACCGTTTTCTGCGAGAAAAATAATTACGTGATATTTGCCAAGACCCCCCCCTCCCCTTGAGTGAGATTTGGAAAGATTTAGCTTGACCCCCTCCCCCCCTAGAACACCTCACGTAATTAATGGACGCCCCCATGTTAGGGGATACAACACATGGCCAACTTATGTATAATTATTGTGATGATGTTATTTTCTAACATGTCCATGCTTGTAGGTATTTGCACGTGTTCAGATGATTCATATTTTCATATACTAATTCGGTTGTTGAACTTATTTTGGCATCATTGTTGAAACTAAATGGATTTTAAATGAAAGTACGTGAAAATTCAATATGTTTTTGAACTGCGCCACAATCTTGTGATTTAATTTTCCAAAAAAATTAAACAGGAGTATATGTTACATGAAAATAAAACAATTATTTTTTAATAATTTATAAAATACGTTCTAGCCCATGCGCATTTGTCGTGTGGGCAGACTGTCTAGGAGCAGTTAGTTGCTGTGAGAAATTCAGCGAGTAAGCATAGAGTCTAGGAAAAATTATTAATTGTTATAGCTAATATTATTCATTTTATGAGAAAAGAGACTGTCGTTACTGAATTTATCTTATTATTTTACAACTCAACTGAGTCGCGGAATCAGTTTCGTTATAAAATAAATCTACAGCCGCAAAAATTCAATTGCTTGTGGTATTACCGAGGGGTGAACTACTATGCCAAAAATGTGACAGTATTTCGCAAATAGTGTAATTTCGCAAGATTTCGCGTGATTGCGCAAGATTTCGCGTGATTGCGCATGATTTCCCGTGTTTCGCGCGACTTTAGTACCGGAAAATTTCACTATTTTGCTAATTATTGTGTATGATTGCGCCAGATTTCGCATGATTTCACGGGATTACGCAAGATTTCGCGTGATTTTCCGTAATTTCGCGCGATTTCCCGTGATTTCGCGTGATTTCCCGTAATTTCGCAAATTTGTGACAGTATTTCGCAGGGCGGTTTACCCCTCGGGTATTACTATTGAAAATATCATTTGGCAGAATGAATTAGACAAAATTTTTGGTTGGGAACATTTTTTGCAGTAAAAATTTAAATGGTTTGAAACTGAATTTCAAATTTTTGTGTTGAAAATATTGATACATTAATACTATAACAAAGAAGAAGCTAAAGGTGCTTCTAGACGGGCAATATTTTTAGTGCAATATGTAGCTGCAACACAGTGAGGTTCTGAGGTTCACAGAGGTCCTATAGAATGGCCACCTCGGTCACCAGATCTGATACCATTGGATTTTTTTCTATGGGGGTACTTAAAATCCAAGGTTTATACTACGGCACCAGGTAGCATTGGCGTTTTGAAAGAAAGAATTATTGAAGAATGCAATGCAATTTCAGCTGACATATTCCAACGAGTACGACAAGAGTTTACTAATAGAATGTATTACTGTCAGGAAGTAGACGGAGCACATTTCGAACACTTGCTATAAGAATCCATTGTTGATATTTGATTAATTAAATTTAAAAAAATAATTTCAATAATTTCGGTATTTATTTAATTTAACCGTCAAAATTAGTTTAAACCCAAACAAAAATGATATGGCTATGTAGCCAATGTGGCAGCCAGAGTGGCACTGTGACGTCATCTATTACTCCAAATTTTATTAATGTAAGTGTAGTCGTTCAAAAGATACGAGGGGGGAGGGGACTTTTGAATAGCACTGTATATGGCAGAGCCATATGCTACAATTGAAATGTTGTCATGCTGGCTGGACTATAGTTGCCAATATTGCAGCCACATATTGCACCAAAAATATTGCCTGTCTAGAAGGTGCTTTAGAGTATTTCAAATAAAAGCTGACACACATACGAGAACGAGCAACACAAGAACTCTTTCTGTAGGAATACAAAATAGTTTTAACTTTCTATAAACCTCGTATCTTTTTGACGTAATAAAATTTCTTCAGTCAATTGAATAATTTGATAATTAATTATAATTCCAAACAGGATATCGATTAATTCTTTCTGCAATTTATTGATAAGTTGATTTTATTTTGGAAATATTTTTCGTTTTTGTTATTTTGTTGCATGCCATATAAAACCAGTCGTGCAGGTCTTTACGGCTGAGATACTTCTTTTTGTCAGGTCCAACGTATATACAGGGTGTACCAACCTTACGACAAACTTCGGTGTATTATATTGTTTCTTATATACAGGGTGAACGGAAACTCGAACCTGTCAATTTCTTTCTTATTTGAAATAGAAAATAGAATCTTCGATTATGTAACTTCAATTTTTGTCAAGCATTCCCTATACCCAAAGTTTATATACCTTCCACTATCTATAACTAGTGTTTATCATCTACCGGCAGAAATGTGACGTTATTCTGTAGTCTTTTTTCTGGAGTACAGGAATACAGGCCTAAGTGCACCCTTCAAATTTTTACAGATACAGAAGTTGTTGAACCTTAACGAAACGTCAAATTTAAATTGAAAATAAAAAATGGTTGGTAAAATCAAAAATATCCATTATATCCATTAGTTTCAATGAAAAAATTATGTTCATTTGATACTTATTAAGTGTCAATAACCGTGTACCTACGTGTCGACACATCAAAAACATTATTTTGTACTCATAATATACAGTTGATTGGATTCGATAGATAAAAATATGTTTACGACTGGCAATAAAATCGGAAAGTTCTACATTTATATATTTCCATTCAACCGTTTTTACATATGTATAAAAATCGAATGATTTCCATAAATGAATTTCAACACTACTCGTATAGGATTCGTAATTTATCACCCGTCTCAATTTTAATTTATTTTAAATTTATTTGTGAATCAGTTTCATAAATTCTACGTGAGTAATCTTCAAGGGGAGCTCGACCCCACGTTGGGCGCCAATTTTATTATTTTGCATTTCATTCGAATTCTTTACTAACTAATATTTATAATTTACATTGAAGGGTATATTTACTTGGACCACACAGCCACCAAATAAATACCATTAAAACCATAAATAGATATTTATGGAAACAAAAAATTATTTTTTTTTCATCACCACGTCTTTTGTTTCGAAACGAATGTCGGTATCATTTTGTAGTTGCCAAAAAAGGAATTCTCTTTGAAATCACTCTTAATTAGTTTTAATTATAGCTATATAGCTTTTATAAAACCTTCGTATATTTACATATATCAAAAGAAGCCTCGATTCTAATCTAATTACAAGTCGATTCACGTTAGTGTTTCCGTCTTAATTACGACCAGCAAGTTTCAAAATTACCAAGTTGAATACTAATGAATCATAAGATTCCTTGGGTTTTCGATAGTGTTTATCTCCTTTTAAAATTCGACGTAAAAAACTGCTCGAGGGCAGAGTATCATCATAATTATAAAGTTGTGATTGGTGAAATTATGACGAAATGTGTTCACATGATGTACAAGGCATATTTTTTTCCAATTTTATTACCAACATTTTTGATATTGCACAAAAATTTACTACTTTTAAATCACCTTCTTTTATTTACTTTACATTTTATATACTGCCGGTCATTCGCATGCGGAAAAAAAAACAATAGATGTATTGACATCATCGCCAAATTTAAAATTGAACGATCTCAACGTGTATGATCTTTGTTTATTTTCATGTAAAGCGAAGGTTTCAATAAGGTGAATGTACTGAATATTATTAAATTATTCTAGAGATATTTGTAGAAATGTAAAGGAATACTTGTAGTATGAATGAAAAATGCGAAAATCGGGGAGGGGCGGGTCGCTAGAAGAAATAAAATCATGTCTTATCATGCGGGTCATACAATTCAACAAAGTCATACTTACCGTTTTTGTTTTCTTTTATTGCGTTTAATCATAACTTCCAAATAAAATCCGTAAGATGAATAAAATAGACTTATGCAATAGGGTACAAGCATAAATTTTGCTATTGGTGGGAATTGACGCTTTATCAGGTCTCCTAACACCTTGCATTCCTATTTTTTCAAAAAAAAATATGAACTTTACTTTTAAAACGACTTTAAAAAAGTCCGCCAAAACGCGCTTTACGTCATAAAGATGGCTGCCCCATGGAGTGACGTCATTTGTTTACGTTCTTATTCGTGTATCGTTATTATTCTTGTCACCTTATTTGTTTCTGAATGCTTTAAAAATGGATAAAGCCGAAAAAAAAACTTTGTATTCCAAGTATTGCACCGGACGAAATCCAATACGCATGTTTCTAAGGTTCTCACCGCTTTTGGCGAGATTCTCTATCGGTCCGAAACATGAGAGATTGAATCTCTCTCGTTCCAGTGTGTAAATCAACGTCTATTAAAACTCCAGACAAAATATTTGTTACTTTACCTGGTGGCGCAAGCAAAAATACACTCAAGAGAAGGGCATTACTTTTGTTTGTGAAGACCATTTTAATGTAGGTACCTACTTCTATGCTGGTAATTTTTATTCTTAAATAATTTGAGGTTATGTACCTATATGTCTAGGAATCAACCATAAAAACATCATTTTCTTACGACCACACATCGAAATATGGTTGGTATATATTATATAAATAAAACATATTTTAAATCGTACTTACGATGATGCTTTAACTCCTTATTTCCTCTGCATTAAAGCAGCTGTTTGACTTCATAAATTCAAGCAGCATAAATGAGTCTACTTTGGGCAAGTTATCAGTTTGTGCTTATACAAAACCTTCGCTAGCCATATCTTTACTCACAAAATATGGAAGAATCGTCACTGAACACTGAACTAGTAAATAAAATATATTCTTCCAAAAGTTTTAAAATATTCTCGGAACTATCGAATATTTATGACCACTTTCCACTTTACGTTGACTTTTAGAAATAAAAAAAATCACACACAAACACGTAATGGTCTCAAACAAACATATAAATGATATTTTTACGTCGATGAAGCAATTAATAGTTGATTAAAATACAATATAAACACACAACTACTCATAACCTAATGCAATACCGGCCATATTGACATAAGTAAACACAAGAGATATGACATCACACGTATCATCGGTAGCGTTCGGAAATCCTCGGGTTGTGGTCGGAAAGTGCATTGAAATTTGAATTTTATTTTAAAATTTGAGAGTAATTTCCAATGGAAACTGGTTTATTTCCTATTATTAGTAAATTTTGATATCATATTTACTATTATAAATTAATATCCAAGCAAAATATGAAATATGCGTGTACTGAACGAAGTTTTCAGTTCTGATCACCTTTTTTTGATACTATTTTTCCATATTGTCAAATTTAAAGGTACTTTACTCTTTAGTAAAGTTCATATTTTTTGAGAAAACTCGTATAATACTGAAAAAAATTGATATCTGATAATTGTATTTTAGATTTTAGAGCATGCATATATGCTGTAATTTAAAAGCAATGGACTATTTTATCATAAACTTGCCTATAAATAGTTTTTGATTTGAGCGTTGTTTTTATGAAATAATAATTCAATTATCATGGGTAAGAACAATTTTTGATTGATTTACCAATTTATCTTTTGACATTGATCAAAACCACTCGACTATTAACGATTCGTGGTTTTAATAACTAGTCAATCGATTATTTTTTGTTACGTAACACAATATTAATAATATTTTCTTGTAACAAAATGTTTAGAGGGTCAAATTATACGAATTATTGCGAAAAGTCTATTCGAACCGTACGATTTACACAAGAACGACAAGGAAAATATGAGAAAAATTACTTGAAAGAGAGAGAAGGATAATTGTGCGCAGTCAGCTGTTGACAAATGCATTTATTTGTAAAAGTTATTCCCAATTTTTGACGGCAACAATGTTAAATACCAATAATTGTTCAATCGTGAGCAGTGTATACATTTTATTCATTGCAGATTGTAATTTTTTCCATTTATTTTTTTGAACTATATTATTTTTTGTTGATCTCACTTTTTTTTTTTCAAAAGTCAATAATATTACCAATCTCAAATTTCTCCCAATAAATACGTTATCCCGTATTAAAAGTTAAATGCAAAATAAGATAATTATTCCTTAGAAAGTACCAAACATTTTAAACTGGCAACGCTGCTTTCATATCAGATTGGTAGCTGGAGCTGAAGACACGCCCAACGCTGACTTCGATTAATTCTTCTTCTCTTTTTTTATCAAATTTCTAATAGAAAAACTAAATAAGAAATCAATATCCACTTAATCTTGGCTAACTGAATTTATTACCTTCCTGAACACGCTGTATTGAATCCGTTGTTTATTATTGTTGTTAACAATTTATACAACTGTGACTCGTACATTATTTTAAATTGTGTAAAAATAAAAAGACGTCGAAAATGTCTACGTGAATAATGAAACATTCGGTATTTAAATTGGTTTGTAGAAAATTAGTTACTTTACAGACGTTATTGCATGTATACATCGTGAAGAGTGATTCTGATAAAGAGTTTTAAAATAACAGCCATTTTGCGTGGGTTATCGCAATCCTCTGACACTTAACAGATGATAAACAAAAACTCTAAATTGGAAAAATCACAAATAATGTTACTTTAACATGGAATTAATCGTTACTTGAAAAAAAATAATGTAAAGTTTAAATAAACGACGCAATACGGATTATTATGTTAATTTCAACCTGCTTGTGCTTGTTTTTTTTTCACGATAAACAAATAAATCTTTTTCGTTATGATGACAAACGCAATGTTTGTTTTTTTTTACATCGCTTTTAAGTCATTAATAATTGATTCAATTATATTTTTGTTTTTTTTATAAATTAATATATAATTAGGACCTGATTTGTGGTGTTGGAAGCACTTCAAACCAGTATTAGGCCTCTCTTTAAGGGTGTTTCGGCCCCGCGTTGGACGCCAATTTGAAGACTTATTACCTTTTAGATAATTATAAGTTGAAAACTTCCCTTTCTACATGAATAGTCAGGTATTTTGCATCATGTAATGATGGTTATTAATACACAAGCATTAACCGGGTTAATGCGAGTGTAATAACCATTGCATGAGAGTTGCATACACTGTTTTTTCTACGAAGAAATTTGATTTAATAAAAATATAAAAAAAATGTACTACCCTGGTCTCGAACCCGGTATCTACAGATCGAAAGCAATTTTATGCGACGCCTCTCCTCACTCTGCCACGGGACTACATTGCACATGGTTGACATAATAACATAAAGTGTATATTGGGCGGAGTAGAATTCAATGAGACCTCTGGCGGAAAAAATTGTAACTGTCGCAATAATTCGTTTTGCATAGTTTTTGTATTATGTGCAAGTCAACGTAATTACCGTAAATTCGTACTTTATTTGTTCAATTTTGTGGCAGTGACAAGTTTGAAACTGTGTTTTTCTATTTAACTCAACTGTCATCAATTCTGAGGTAATATTCCTATATAATCAGAGATATTATGAAAGAGGTTATGTTATTCTATTTTTTTTTTCATTGCAGATCAAAGAGAAAATAAGTCGGTATTAAAGATTTAAAATATTACTCAATACGAACCTACCTTCCCTGCAACTTTTGTACGAAATCAGTGTAAAATTAGAGTAAAATTTAGTGTAACAACACAAAATACTGAAGCACAATCAAAGAAAAAGCAGAAGTTTTACAAAACACACACTAAAAATAACTAAAACAGCAAAATAAAACCACTTAAATATCAAAGGGGTTATACAGCAGCTGATTTGTTTTACTCGTTGCTAAGATGACATTGACATTTCAAAGCGCCATCTATCGAATTCTACTTTTCCCAATAGGTATGTTACTGTTATACAAAATTAGTAATAAATTATTGTAAACAAAAATTAATAGGTTTAAATATGTATCTACCTTGGTCATAAAGTATTTTTGGTCTGGTGCTCGACATTTCTTAAACCGACGCAAAATATTTAAACTGTCATAAAACACTGTCAAACATTCTAAAGAAAATATTATCTGCATACTTTTGGGTATTTGAAAATTCTAGATGTTATAATGAGTATCATTATGAAACTGAAAATTGGCATTTAATTAACAACTTATAGTATAGAAGTAGAAAAAAAATTAAATGAAGTTAAGTAGATATACACAATACTCTTAATTGATTTAGAATTCAATTATAAATGGCTTCTATGGAAAGAGAAATCGTTAAGCGACAGCCGCGTCAATTTTGAAAATTAAATTTTAAATTACATTTTAGACGCACCTTGTAGTTTTTACTAAAAGTTTACTTTAGTTTTGAAAAAAAAATTGATAATGCGTTGTGGATATTTACGATAAAATAAATACGAATATAGAGAGAAAGTTTTCTTTTTAAAATCGTTAATTATTAGATACTTAATTCAAATAAAGATTCAATTAGAGGAAAAACTAGTAAATGAAATGTTTTTTTTTTCAATGTAACTAATCAACTTTTACTTAAAGTTTCGAGTCATATCTAACAGTTGTCAGACCAATTATTACCCATGCTGTGCCATTTTGATGCCCCGACAGAGATTGAATTACACTTCTTTTTTAAACGGGGTTGGTATATCTGCAAGATAAACAACAAATCTTCCCCCACCACATATACTTCTCTGGAAAATGCCTATGCCTCTTGAGATTTTACGAGGTGTAGCAACATATCCATGACGATGCCCACGGACTCTATGTGTGCGAAACAGGATTTCGAACTTATTATTAATTATTAATAACAGATTATTGTGCTCAAGAGTGCCTAGAAACGTCTCACCTCAGACTTCCTTTATTGTTGAAAACGAGGAATTGAAACTATTGAAACATGAAAATTCTGTAGAGCAAACAGAAGGTTAAATATCTTCTGTATGTTCCTTGTGGCATTAATTATTCTTTCTTGTTATTTTTTTTGGCCAACGGCAGCCAAGGAAGTGATTCTCAACCTCACCCCTCTACATATGGTGGTGGAAATGTTGCAGAAAGAACAAGATACAGATTAAGGAGAGAGGGAATCATTGAAAAAAATTCAAAAAACACCTCCCCACTTTTTAGAAATCAAACAACCTGGGACATGCCACAAGACAGTGTGATGAAAAACTTTTCAAATAAATTCGTTAGCCGAGAAAAGGAGAAGATCTGACCATTGGAAAGATCTAGTAGGGCTTATACAATCAAAGACTCTTCTTGGTGACTACAACCTGTTGAGATCAAATGAATGCATATGTCAAAGTAAAACTGCGCTAAGAGTTTTAACAGGGATCCTAACGGGACATTGTCGCCTGAATGGGCACCTGAAAATGCTCAAAATAGACGAGAAAGAAGAATGCAGATTTTGTGGCATGGAAGAATAAACCTCCATCCAGATACTTTCCAACTGCACAGCACTTCAGAATTCTAGAGCACAGCACCTTGGAGACTACTGGATAGAAGTTGAAGCCTGCAGACATCTTAAAATTCCTCCGGAAAATAGGACTAAAAAATAAGATAAAAGAAACAGAAGGCTGTAGTAGCACAACAAATTTCCTAATAAAAAATATTCAAATGCAAATGACATGTGACCAAATTGATAAAAATTCGTGAAACGTTGAATTGGCCCTCGTATAGTCATGAACTTGCAATAAATAATTTAGTTCAAGTATAGCATAAATTCGAATCAATGTTATGGCATCATTATATTCTTTCAACGATCTAATTTTGTTGCATAATACTGTTTACGTAACTGGAAGAAACTAAGGTTGTCGTTGTTCACTTTGTATAAAGTTAATAGTGAATTAATTTTATATATGGTTTCAGTTTAATAGTGATGTAAGTACGCGAACAAGCTTACCTGGTAACTATTATTTTTGCGAAATTGATGAGTTTACTTATACTTTTGCAAGTTCAGGTGTTATTTCAAAACCATTATGCTTCCAGAGTTAAAATTTGAAGGTAATGAAGTCAAAAAATTGTTCGTTCTATGGTTTGGATTTTAAACACTAGGTATATTATATTTTTTAAATATATTTCTCGCTTACGTCATTATGAATCAACTTTGCCGCTATAAAAGGAGAGCAATAATTCTTATTAGAACGCCCTGTATGATTTTCCATCATCATCAATCTAAAGACTTCGACAGGCACTCCTTGGACCCGTTATTTTAGTAGCTGATGCCTAACAATCAGCTGGTTACTTTAATACGTTCCTATTGAAATGCAAAATTCAATCTTAGTGTCTGTTGCTAGCGGATACAGGGGCTAGCAAAAAGTGGGATTGTATGTATATTTTTTACAATTCTATGGAAACTGTTGGTAACATTGTTGTAATGAAATTTTGTATGAATATGTTTTGGAAGCTATAACACATTCCGTAATTCTGTTTTTTGACTCTCATAGAGTTACGTGAACGATAAGTACCGAATCAAAATTGACAATTATTTTATATCCAATGAATTGTTTTTGCAAAGTAACTATAAATAACAATGGGTTTATTGAAATGTGATTATTTGAAATCATCGACTGCAACGATTTATATTTACAAAAGTCAAAGTACTTTTCAAACATGACTCTCTGTAAATAAAATAATGAATAATATAAAACGAAACTAAACTAAATAAACAAGAAAATACACAACAATGTTCAATCGAGCGAAATTTTACAAAGTCAATCCTCACGAAACTCGTTAAACTAGTTTATGTTCTATAACCATGAATATGCAAGATTAGAGATGAACTATTTATCGATAACGGTTATTTTTTAATTTCACAGCGGGGTCTTGTCTTTTGTGATTTATTTGAATTGGTTAATTGTTTTCTATATTTAACAAATAACAGATTTTTTGTAATAGTAAAAATACATTGAATATACCCACTTAGGGCGGGTATTATAAACATCTCTTGAATTTAACAGTCAAGTTAACTTTAGGTTTTGAAATGTCAGTTTTATAAAAGTTTCATTTAAAAAAAAAAGAAGAATAGCCTGGAGTAGAGAAATATTCTCTATGGCCTAATTTTGGCATTTTGACTTTAGTTTCATGGTCTAGTATTGATATGTCTGTTTGGTGTATTTGTTATTTCGTTCCCAGTGTCGAATTTTTATTTTATTTGCTCCTAAACTTTTCCAATGAGTAATTTGAATCTCTTCTATCATTAGTGTAGTTCTGTTTCGTTCCACAAAGTGAAATGGTCCAGCCGATTCCTAAGTATCATTTGTCGCCGAGGGCTTTTAACAATATTCATAGCATCTTCTTTATCATCAGTTACAAGTTCCTCAAAAATATCTTGTATATCGTTTGTTATCATTGCAAAATTGAAAGTAAACGCAATCTGAATATTCACAATATAATTCATTAAGGTTATAAATGCCAAATTGTTGACAGAATCGACAGAACAGAGCAACTATCAAATCACGAAAACCTGGTTTTTCCTTAACTTTAATCGATACCTCTTCCACCCGACAAAGTTAACTCCGCCATTTTGAAGTTAACTATAACATGTGACGTCAGTCAGTTGATAAACACTTTGACCAACAGCTAAAATTTAGCCGAAGGCTACAATATTGAACCGAGCATTGATAAACCCCGCCCTTAATATGGCAGCACCAAGTTATAGCTTTTAAGTTTCAATTGACATTTGATAGACTTCTCACTTTGGTTTTTTAAAAATGTCAATTAAAAGCTATAACTGAGCAATTTTAAATGGGTCACACTGGCTTCTTTGTCGATCTTCTCGAAGTGATTTTATGACTCAAAATAATCAAAAATTTAAATAGTTTATAAATTAAATTCAAAATACACCTTTTTGTAATCGTTTCTTTATAACGTAGGAGAGAGCTTTTCATGCACTTAACCTTGAACTGCATTTTCTGTGAATCATTCCTTTCAAATAATATCCAATACCATTTTCGTCAGTGCCCACCTCTATTCGGGATCTCCATTGGCACTGGCGATAATTAGCACGAAGGTTCTTTGGGTTGTTTCGATTCAAATCTGTTCGGAAGGAACGTTTTGATTCGGTTTTGGTATGCTTATGGTAGTTGCCGATAAAACGACTAACCTAGAAAACATTCTTTAACGGAATCAACGAAAGTTTTTGGTTATTTATTGGTTGGAAATATTTTCGGCAGAGTAACTGCTTTTTATCGTCAGAATTCAATGTTGGATTACGGATTGTTATATTTCATTTGGGAATGTTTGAACCCCTTTCAATGGTAGCGTATTTCTATGAAATCTGAAATTGGCAGTCAGATGAGAACGTCGTTACCTTTTTGAATTAGGGAACCGCAAGAATGAGGTGATTAACTTAAATAAACCTGAAAAATGTAACGCCAATGATTTATTGCCGCTTTATGACTCTCAACCCTTTCTTGTGATCCTATGCAATGGAAAATCTAGTTTAGTTCATAAGACATATAATCAGAAAGTGACTAACTTCATCTTAATCTTCAGGACGTATCTGTAGTGAGAGTTGCAAACATTTAGGAATAATTTTCTCCTGAAAGGTACTAATAACTAATATATTTTGATAAAATACCAAAATACTGATATCCCACACCCCATAGTTTAGAAAAAGATTTAATTTCTGTACGCATGATGGAAATCTGTTTGGTTTTTGCAGTTCCCAAATCAAAAGGTAACGACGAACCCATATTAAATCACCAACTGGTCCTATACTTGCCCGCATTTATTTAATACCACTTGAAAAACAAAATGTTATTTATCAAGGGATCAGGGTATATATATAACCAACATCTCCCAGAGTGAGAAATATTAAATTATTAATTATTATTAAATGAAAACTTAACACGAAACATGTTAATAGTGTCCACTTGAGTTGGAATTATATGGAAAACTTTTTTATTATTAATTTTAGGAAAAAAACTTATTCTTCATAAAAAGTTCTGCATGTTCTAAAATCTAAATTACAATAATTATCAGATATCAATTTTTTTAGTATTATACGAGTTTCTCAAAAATATGAACTTTATTCAAGAGTGAAGTACGACAATATCGAAAAATAGTATTGAAAAACCAATCTTACGACAAACTTCGGTATATGGGTTATTTTAAGAGATATCAAAAAATGTTATTAACAAAAATAGCAGATGGGCTGAAGGTCCATATTTTGAAATTAAATCGAACTATACAGAGTGCTGCATAACTCTGCTACAAACCAAACATATGATTTTTCAAGTGGGAACTCTTGTATATTATACCGAATTCTGATTGGTTACATTTTTTTGAAGCTCTTGATATAAGGTTTTGCCACGTTATACAGAGTCCTTCAAAAGATATGGACACGTTTATGTGAAAATCGTAGGTGAATCAACGCTCTGTAGCTTGTTGTACGTTGAAGAAAAAAATGTATTTTGCCAAACAAAAATAGCTACCAAAAGTATAATCCTAACCGTAAGCTGAAGGTTCAAAGTGTTCACCGTTAACATTTGAACTATTCTGCAGCATTGCATTGATGTTAACGGTTAACATTTTGAACCTTTAGTTGAATATTTCGGTTGGGATTATACTTTTGGTGGCCGGAATAAATTGTTCATTAAAATTTATTATTAATTAGGATTTTTGTTACCTACAACGTTTAATGCTTTCACATAATAGGTCAGTAGTTATATTTTAAAATAAATAGCTACAGAGCGTTGATTTACCGACTCTGTATAACGTGTCAAAACCTCGTATAAAAGCTTAAAAAAAATGTAACCAATCCGAATTCGGTATAATATACAGGGGTTCCCTTTGGAAAAATCATATGTTTGGTACTATTTTTGTTGATAACATGTTTTGATATCTCTTGAAATAACTCATATACCGAAGTTTGTCGTAAGGTTGGTACACCCTGTATATAGTAAACATCTGTTTGATAGATAATTTGCTTCTTTTGTATATAACACGAAAATACATTTAGTAAATGACAAACGCTTCAGAAAAAATGTCATCCAAATTCTTTACATTTATGAAATTTTTTACATTTTTACCGTAAACATAATTTTCTCACGAACTTATTAGTGACACTCGAAAGATTTTTGCAAACTGTACAAATATTAATTGTTGCAATAATTTTTTTTTTCATTTGCAGGTAAGCCAGCATGTTTTTAGAACAGTCAACTCTACGGTCGAGGAAAAGGTTTGAAAATATAATATACCTACTAGATTCTTAAAAGAACATCCTTTATAAAAACTAATTAACTTAATAATAGTCTTTAAATTAACTCGTTTGAAGCGAGACGTTTTATACTAAAGCTTCGGTCTCGGTATAATGCAGCTGTCTGTTTGAAAAACAATAAAAAAAACACACACAAATTAACGAAATCCTACATTATTAATTTTTAACATCAAATATTTACCTCAGCAACATTTCTATAGAAAAAATCACTTTAAAAGCAGATCAAATGAAAAAGTTAACAAGGAAGAGGAACGCGAGCACTATAGTTTGGCAAGTTTATCTGAAGCTACGGGGCATCGGTAAGAGGCGAGGAAACATGGCGCATATATCTGTCATAAACGTACAAATGGCGTACGGTACCTATTTTACCAAGTAAAATTGATAATACAAAGGTCACTGACAATACCAACGCCACTGGATATATCAATATAAATTAATTGACGAAGTGAGAGAGAAGAACACACGCACGCGATTGCCAATAAGAAGTAAGCTTTCGATAAAAATCACCAATTATGTAATTTGGAGGGTGTGGTAATTATGGTTTTCGTATAACGCTGCCAGAGCTTGAAGAAGCTCGTAACAAATTTAGAAAAGTACCCATTTTTTAATATTCATGAATTGAAAAAATAATGTTGATAGAAAAAATCCAAGGAAGCAAAGAATTAACGTTTAATCATATTGTTACTATTGTTAATAATAAAAAGTCTCTTTTCTGATTATCACTACATACTTAGCACTTTAGCTTTTTCATAATTAAACGTGGCAATATCGAATGTTTTCGATTGTATTCTTTTCACGGCTTCAAATAAACTTGCCATACCTAGTATAAAATATTTAAAAAGTTACTTCTAACCTATCCTAACCAAAAACGGCATTGGATAGTGAAATAAAATGGATACCTAAACTATATTTTATTACTTATCAACGTCTTGCATCAATATCTGATAGAAAACAAACTAACCATAATCTAAGACCCTTAAAGAAACCAGATACAGCAAAGAAAATATTTATTTTCAAATCTAAAACTTTGCCGATAAACATATACACGAGGGCGGTTTTCCGGAAGAGAAGAGAGACTTTTTTTAGAGGTTGGCAACACACGTCATGTTTCTGATGTCATCTGTCAAAATTTTACACAAATCTGACAGATAAATTAGTTTTAATACTCAATTATAGTGAGTTCCACGCAGCTTCTCACCAAAATGTGTCAATAATTATCAACATCGAAATGGATTTGGCTTAAGAAGGAATTGAAGCATTGAAAAAGCCAGTCCCTGTCTAATTTTACAGTAGTTCAAATTGGTATTAGAGAGGGGAGAGGTAGGAAAGTGCACGTTGCCTTGGAACATATAATAAGCAGCCGTTTATACAAATTTAATTGTGCTTACAGATGAAAAGAGAAGAAACGTTAATTAAAATTCTATGTTTAGAGTATGTAGCGTAACCGTCTACTAGTCTGTTCCATCAACAATTTAATGTATTCTTTTTTCGTTTTTGCGTAATATAACGTATGGAATTGTTATTGAAATAAACCTCGGATAAAAGTTGAAAAAAAATTCAAGTATTTAGCGAATTATCTTGAATCAATTTTACAAATAATATCACAAAACTAAATTTAACAGATTTTCTAAACCCTCGTTACACGTGCAAATTTTTGTTAAATAATCAGCCCTTCCCGAACGATTCGTAAATTTTCCTTCAAAAAATCTCTAATTTTTTAATGCAAAACTTGTTAGTATTAAATATTAATAATCATAAGCTGTACAAAACAATAGAAAAAAGTTTGGACAGGCCAAAAGCCCTGTGTCAAAGATTACAGAATAAAAATATAAGATGTTTCACTCCAGGGCGGTATGATTCAAGTTGCTGTCTCAAACGGACGCCGCTCTCATAAATTATGTTTACGACTCGCTTTTGTTGTCAATAACGACATCGGTAGATACCAGAGAAGTTCGAAAAGCTATTTTTATTTTAAGCTATACAGGAGTAATTAGAGAAATATATATATTTAAATTAATAGGATTCTTTATCACAAAGGTTTATTTTTAAATGTTAATAATTTCGAAAAATGTTCGGGATATGAATTTGAAAAGGAAAATAATAAAAAATAAATTTGAATTTTTAAAATGAATCAATTCACAGTTTTTATCCAGCATCTTAGTAATTTTGTGATACTTATTGATAATCTATCAGATATTTATCACAAATTCAATTGAATATAGTCATTAGAGCAACCATAATAATAGGGCCACTAAATCTTAAATTTTGATCTATAAATAACGCGTATTTTTTGGATTGACAAGGTTAAACCAGTAAAAACAGAAGCAGCTGCAAGATACCTTTATTAAAAAATTTTATAAATGTTGTAAAATACTAAGTTTGGAGTTTGGTTTAAGTGTTAAATTTAATCTATTGTCTTTCAAATCTTTCAATATACATTTGAGAGTAAAATATATACGGACTCTGGTATAGAGACTGGCATAATATTTGAAAGGAAATTGATTACATGGATGATGAAAAGAAAATTTAGTAAATTGGTTCAAAAGGAACTGACCAATTCCACTTTGGTTAGCTATAGAATTGAATTTTTGCGTTTTCTTGCTTAATGTACTTGTTTGTATAATATCCTTATCATAAAAATAAATCCGTAATTTTCTATTAGCAAATATTACCAAATATTTAGTGTTTAAGCTTTGAAATTTAAGAGAAAAATATTAATATGACTTTTTGCTCATTTCAACAATTAATTAATAAATTTAAAAAATCTATACAACATAAATATAAAACAGGAGCAACCAATAAACACCGTTCTAAAATAACAACTCTCGACAGGCGACGTCCCGTATAATATGCCAAATTAAATGCAAGTAAGGACGTAGCGACGTACTGTACCATCCAAGTCACCAGCGGCATCGGTGCTTTACGCGATAAATTCGAACGAGTGAAACATCTTATATTTTTATTCTGTAATCTTTGCCTGCGTATTAAAGATTACATAGGCGTATCATAAGAGTATTTCCAATAAATACATATTTGCAAGCAGCAATACTTTATTGAGTTCCCCTATTGAGTAGAGTCTTTTTTGGCAGTCTAAAACCAATTTCGACGTTACACGTTGAAAGCGCTGAGTGCTTTCAAAGCCGCTTGGCTGTCCGAGACATTTTTTTATTGTTCCATGGCGTATATTTCCTCCTGAAATATGGTTGCATAGGATCCTAGAGAGGTTGAAATTTCTGTCCTACGTCTGCTCCCGTATACACCTGCACCAGAGCCTGAGAGTGTTTTTGAGCCGGACCCATTCATCCCTATTTGGAATTAGTACACAATCATACCTTGTGGAAAAAGAAGTGATATGTCTATGGATTACGAATGCTTTATTACTTTAATACTTTCTCTACTTTTCGAAAATCCACTTTCTGAAACTAAACCTATATTTTTATTTACAGAAATGTATTTGAAGCAAATCGTCACATGCAATGACCTGCAAAAAAATTTATCATAATCATAATATCTGATACCGGAAACTACGTATAAATATTTGTAATTTAAACTGAGGATAGGTTAACGCTTTCTTCTTCTTCTTCTTGACCTTACACTTCGATTCGATAAGTCACTTTTCTATGCAAATTTAATATGCAGAGTAATTCGTAGTTGTTTGTAAAAATTATAATAAAATCGCATCTGTAATCTGTTTTCGCGTGACACCGACCAAGAACTTTGTATCGAGGTTCGACAGTTTGTAATAATTAATATTAAAATACTTGTTTTTAATCTGGTTTTTGCCTTATCGAAATTTTAAATATAAAAATATAAGTAAGGAAATTATTTCGTCTTAATATTTAACTCTGAGATGGATTTTCTGTTTGGCATAAAATTTTGTGTTGCTTTTTTTAAAATACAAAGCAAAAAAATTATTTTTTTTCTACAATCATATTGAAAAGTAGGCTTTTTCGCTTGCCATTTACAACGAAAAATACATTCAAGTGATAGTAGAAAAAATGTTATTTGTATTGCGAGATAAAAGTGGAATTATTGTTCTCAAGCAATTACCCTTGCTTTCGAACAATAATTCCTCACTTTTCGCTCTTAATACAGAAATAACTATTTTTTTTGTAATATTAATAATACTTACATGATATCTTCATGTAATACATAGAAGGTTATTGGCACTTCATAACTAGAAATTTGATATTTTGCAGTTTATAATTTTTTGTATTGTCAGCAAAATTGGTTGACCTAAAATATAAATTTCGCCTTCTGTTTTACCACACAATAAAAAGTTGTAATGTGCATATTTTAGAAAAAAAAAGGATTTAGTCAAATGCAGTCTTTCCATGCGTGTCATACGATTCAACAAAGGCAGACTTATGCAATTTTGACGGGAGAAAAAAGGATATTATGCAGAGGCGTATATAAGGGAGGGGTTTTGGGGGTCGAAACCCCCCTCATGGAAAATACAATAAAGGTACAATAACTTTTTATTAGCATACAGCCTTCACTTAAGCTTTCCTATTCTGAACATATCAGATAAAAAAGCCCAAACCCCTCCCCCCATGTAAAAGCTGTAGCTACGAGACTGATATTATGTATTCAGTTTTCAGCGGTTCTAAAAAGTCTTTCTCCAGCGAAATTTTTATTTAAATGTCAGTTATGTCACTTGGACAATGCAAAGTGACAATATGAATAATAAGAAGGAATTTTCCGGTATTTTTATCTTCTGTAAGTTCCTTGTGGCATAACTTATTCTTTTTTCTCTTATTCTTTTGGGAATCAAACCACAATAATGTTTTTTATTTTTTATTTCGACGTTTCGGTAGCGTTCCAGCTACCGTTGTCAAGATTAACTAGTAATAAAATTGATAAAATAATTTTTGGTCCCTATCTGACACAACGAAAAAATATGACAACTAGACAATCAATAATATTTTGAAGTTTAAGACTACAAAACTTTGTTATCAAATTTTTATTAAGGTCCATTCATAGTAGATCACATCTCTGGTAAAATGTGAAATAAATATTTTATTTTATGACATTCCAAAGATATGATAGTCTACTAGAAATGGAATCCAGTGAAGTGCACGTTCCAGGAAAGGTTTTTAATGGGATAGCGCTTCTTTTTGCTTATTTTGGAAATGTTGTTAATAAAACGAGTTTGCTGTTACTTTTTTTGTGTATGATCATTTTTGTTTTCAAAATGTGTATGACTCAGTTTGGTGATTTTGTGTATTGAAGTGTGTATCGATTAACAACTATTCCAATGATAAATCATAAGAAAACCTGGATAAAAACTTATGATGCTATCCTGATAACGCAGGTAATTGATTATTGGAAATTTCTCTTTCTAACATTGGTAACCAAATTTGACTACATTTTTTAAAATTAATTAATAAAAACTTTCAACTGGTTTTAATACTTTAATTTCATCATAATTCAGCCTATATTTAACACCGATTTCAATTTTTATGTTGAGTATATCTTCGACCGGTTCCAGATTTTAAAATTTATTCAACATTCTCCTTCAGATTATTCCATTATAAAATAAATGGGTGCGCCAACTTACACACTACTTAATTGCTATACCTAACATCCAATTTTTTTTTATTAACCATCAAAAAGTTGCGGTCAGCATTAGCAAAAGATTAAATTTTGTTATTCAAGCTATCGAAAATGTTTATTGCTTCTGTTCAAGCACTCCACATGATAGTATAGTGCTCAATGATGGAAAAGTCGTCTAGAAACTAATTCCGTGTACAACTCTTTTTTAAAGTGGTTTTACATATTTATATGATAGTGTATCCCTTCCTAAGTCGAATGTAAAAAAAATTAAAAAAACAATGTATTCCCAAGATGAGTTCTATCAACTGGATGGAAGCGGAGCCTCTAGTATCAACAGAAACTGACAAAAAAAATGTTTCTTTTTAAAAATTACGTTAGTTTAAACGGAAAATGAATTTTATTTCTGTGATTTGTGGCTAAACGGTAACAGTAACGTTTAAAAGATATTTTTCAATTGTTATTCTCCAATCAAAAAATGCCCCGAAACAAAGAAAATAGCCCTTTCTTTTCTGCTTCTAATGGTTTTTTGTTTGTTAAAATTGGCTGGATAATAACCGAGAAACCTTATTTTGATTAGGAGGATGTCACTAAATACAATCGGTACCTTCATGAGAGAAATTCAAATCAAAATTATATTTTCTGTTTTTTATTTTCCCTGCATTCCATCCAACGTTTTCAAAATTTTGTACTTTTTCACCGACCTGCAGAGTTTTTTTTGTCAATTTTGCGAAATTCAATAAAAACTGTGCATGCGTTTGAATAAAACTTTTTGGTACACAGTGTACAATTAAATACGTTTTACATAAACAAACTAGTTGAGATCAAGCACCTCCATATTCGGCTGAACAACATGTTTTTTGCCTGAATAAGATATTCTTATTAAAGATTATTATTTTCGTTGAAATTTTTTTTCAGTGTATATAAATACACTTAATTGGACGTGAATAAAATATCAACCTTATTGTAAAAAATTACGCCATGTTCTCTACCTTAATTAATATATCCCAAAACATTTGTTTTTCAATTTATCTATTTTTAATTAGATTTTTTTATGAATTTTTTCTTTCTGTTTTTTTTAAATAATTATGTTTGTTATTAACTTGATTCCTTAATGGATGTCATTATCACTCGATTGTTAATTAATGTTTAAAGTTTATTTAAAAAATGAGCACAATATTGTATTGTTCAGTATTATTCCAGAAAATGGCACCCTAAACCTTGAAAAACGGGTTTCTAGCTAATATCTGGCTAAATATGCTAATTAGAGAATTTTTCTTCAGATAAAAAATGAAGATCGTCTTATTATCCACAAAAATGGTCCCTATCATTCTTTTCGAAAATTCGATAGTTATCGAGATAATGAAACCTAAATGTCTCCTTATTTCAGCTGCTGCTCTGCCTGTAGGAATTCTGCTGTATATTCATTAACTTGTAAGCGGGCGGACAAATTGTCCCATAACTCGGCAAAAAATTGACATTTTCCTATGATTCAAAGTTCATCGCAATGGGAAGACCCATAGCTATCATTCCATGTGACTTGCAGATATTAAAAAAAATTCTGATATCATTCAAGGCCTCCTAAGCTTCCATTAAAAAAAATGAACAAATCAATGAAATGGTCTCAAAATATTTAAGAAAAAAACTTTGAAGCTTTCTAAAATATTTCTCTCAAGTACGAACGAGCCCTGGCCAGGGTTATCAGCTGTTTTGCACTAGGATTCTGAATTGCAGTATGTATGTATTCATTAATCAAGTTATAGTATACAGCATGTCCCAAGTTACCTTTTTATAGGTAATATCTAGCTTAATTTAAAAGATAATTCAAACTTTATTTCACCAAACAGTCCTTTGGCAGCCACCCCTCACTTTCGGGAATAATAGCCATCATTATATACTTGTTGAATAATATACTAATTACACTGGTCTACAGTGGTTTTGGTGCCTTAGATATGAAAATGATTTTGGATCTATTTATGCCAACAATTCATGAAACTATCAATAATTTTGTAAGATTTGCTCTGATTTTTTTTAACCTTCATTTTCATTTAACATTACAAAAATCAAAAAAACGAGAAACAAAACAACATTATGTATTTATAATGACAGTTATGTTTTAAGAACCCCACAGAAAAAAATCTAACGGCGTAAGGTCTGGCGATCTAGCTGGCCACTCAATAGTACCTCTTCGTCCAATCCATTTATTGGGGGAAATTTCATCTAAATAAGTTCTTCCCATTAAAGCATAATGGGGTGTTGCCCCGTCTTGCTGGAACCAAACATTTTCATTCGGTAAGCTAGGATCTATTGCGTTGGGATATAAGTTTGCCAACGCAGGAATAACTTCATTTCTAAACATATTAAAATGTTTTAGGATTCTCTGCTGACCAATATCTAGAGTTCTGTCGGTTTACCTCTCCATTCAAAGTGAATGTTGATTCGTCAGAAAAAAGAATGGTATCAAGAGCTATCTCATTTCTGTTCAGCTTATTTATCAATCTTTCGCAGAAATCCATTCTACGATCTGGATCGTCTTCTGTTAACTCTTGCACAAAAGTTAATTTGTAGGGATGAAGTTTTTCTTTATGAAGACATCTTAGAACAGTTGTATGACTAACATCATTTTCACGGACAATTTGACGTGTACTTGAAGTTGGATTCTCTTCGACACTTAACAAAATATCCACTTTCACATCATCTTCAACGAAGTGTGGTTTTTTTTTCAATGGTTTGACATGTCTAAGTTCTTTGAATTGTGCATGAATTTTAGACACAATACTTTGTGAAATATTAGGCTATGCAATACCTGTGATTGAATAAGTTTGCCACTTTAACTTGACTTCTGCAGTTATCCCCGTACCCGATCATCATTAGAATTTCAATTCGGGGAGTCTCAGTTAAATATTTCATCGTTATGTTGACAAGGAAAGAGTGTTTGACAAAGATCTTACTTTTTCAGTATAAACTGTCAACACATCAACAACTGACAGAATAGAAAACAATCCACATTATTTACCGATTTTGTCTAAGTATTGGCGTTTTTAAGCAATTTTAAGGTATTTATGATAAAGTTCATGGGCGTAGCAGGTTTTACTTAATATACAAATACGTCTAATAATTAGTTAGTTTAGATTTTAGATAAATCCATATTTATCTAATTTAAAAAAGTACCAATGTTTCAAGTGTAATAAAATTTCACCCTGTATAATTCATAAGTGACTATACATTATTTAGTTTGTTGGAATCGGTTCATTAAGAGGATTTCAAAAATATGCAAATATACAGGGTGTTTCATTAAAAAAAAACTCACCGACTATGGCATACTTGCGTGAATCACCCTGTACATTTAAATTTATGTTTACATAACGCACAACTCAATTCAAAAGTTGACGTGTCTCGGCATTTTCTATAATTTTCTAAAATAATAACATAAAGAATTTGATTCCATAAGTGGTTTCCACACTGTATATTCGTAATATGGGCACTTGAAAACGTTAAAATTCGTGATCATATCCAAGGCAGCAGAAAAAAAGTTCCTTTTTGTAGAGTTGTGTTATCAATTATTTTATATAAATTACCAAAACAATAATTAGAAGGACATAATATATTATTACGTTTGATAAAAAAAAAATGTTATCGCTTCCATATCTCATTTGCTTATTTATAGGTATTAAATCTAAATTAAGATAATATCACATTGTTTCAAATTTCAGTCGTTGAACAAGTTGAGGTGTTACAGAAAATGTTTTAAAATATTTACTCCGAATTTATAGGTGGTGAGAAAAAATTTTAATTTTTTGATTTTTATATCTCCTTTTTGTAACATAGGCAAATATATGTTATAGATTTTCAAGTAGTGATGTAGTTTCTTTATCTTTTAGAAGATTGAATTTAATATTTTGGATCCTTACTTTTTGATATTTCGGTTTCTAATTCATTTCTATATTAAGTGAAAATTTTAAGATATTTCTGAGATATTGGCATATAATTTTATATCATATTCATTTATAGGAGTAAAAATTAACTAAAATAAATGAAAAAAAAAATAGTGAAAAGTGAAAATATTAATTTGTGTCAACTGTACATTGTTTATAGTCTATTTTTATGAAAGATAGAGTATTAAAATATTGAATATCCCCCAGTAAAATCAGTATTTAATGCTTAAATATCAATAATAATAAATCCTGGTCAAACTATTGGAATAAACTTATTAATATTGAATTATTTTTTATGATTTACCTTGTACAAACTACGAAGTCGTTTTAAATAATGCAATAATATTATTACAAACTAGAAACTATTAATGTTTGTTATTTAGAAATTAATCGTATAAAATTATTATTAAATATTTAAAAAAAAGTAAACGGTTACTTAGTTACTTAGTAGTTCGTTTGGCTTGGCTGTATTTGAACCTTGAAAATTTTATTGCTATTTTTTGTTAATTCATAAAATATCGCAATAAATGTATTTTACAATATTGAAATTTTTTTCCCTAAATCTATTGCTGATGACTAGAACGTTTTTAACTTTCCAATTAGTCCATGTTTAGTTCCCGAAAGTGGATTTTCGAAAATTTCAAGACACTATAGTCTATTTTTATATAGGAGAAAGTATTAAAATGATAAAGCATTCGTAATCCATTGGCGTATCACTTCTTTTAATAGACAATTAAAATATTTTTTGGCGTTATACCTCGAGTATTTTCGTATGAAATAACATTTCTATAAATATATAGGTTGTACACTTATATTTTCATCCAATTAACCTACTTATAACTTCTAAACAGCTGAAGGTAAAAAACTGCAATTTTCTCTAAAATGTTTTATTTTTCCACAAGGTATGATTGTGCCCTACTGATTATATTTGACTTTTCAGCAATGTTACGTTGATAAACAATAATTTTAATATAAAAACTCACCAGTATATAAGTAGAGCTACTTCTTACACCTCCAAATCACATTCGGAATCAGAAGATGAACTGTCGCAATCAATATTATTGGCAAATATGTATTTATTTGCTTTTGGGTTGTCCAAATCTTTTGGAACTTTAGTTCTTTACGTCAGGTTATGTTTGAGCGACCGGGGGTCGCGACGCAAAAGATCTGACCGTTACGTTATGTTACGTTGATTCGTTATGTGCCTTGCTTGCGTGCGTGTGCTCTCTCCTGAGTCTCTCTCTCGTTTACGAAGCAGCGATTCATATGCTTCGGCCGGGAATCGAACCCGAGCCGTCCGCGTGGAAGGCGAGCATTCTACCACTGAACCACCCATGCTATATTAAAATTCTATGCAAAGCAGTGCTGCCAGATGTGAGGTACGAAATTATCGAGCAGCGTTGACAAAATTATCGAATTTTTCAGAAAATTATGTTACACATAGAATAATTTAAAATAAGGGCCCTAATACTTAAGAAAATATTAAGCACGGATTTTTTAAAATTTATTTTATTGATAATAAAATGTTTTTGGTAAAATATAAAAACTTAAAAACATAAATTATGTAATAAAATATATAAAAAAAGGAACGAAATCATACATTCTACTCATTTACTCTTCTAAACATTAACTCAACGTAATCACAGTCAAAAAAATCATAAAAATAAAAAAAACCTACTTGAAGCAAACTTCGACATCGTCATTTTGATAAATTAAATATTATTTGAAGACATTCTTTATAGATATCTGACAAGTAACTTCAAAGTTATAGCATTCGCCGTTACATCGTTGTGATGATATTATGTCCCATGGTTATTTTACTTAAAAAATATAGATTAGCGTTTTATTTAAAAAAATTAATATTAGTTTATGCCTTAGTGAAATTATGTTACAATTATCAATTATGGTACAAGTGAAATTTCAACTTTAGTTTGGGATAAAATTATGTTACAATTCGATAATTATGTTACATCTGGCAGCACTGATGCAAAGCTGGTATTCGCAGTGCTGGTGATCTACTTGAATTTGTTCGGATACAATTTTACTATTATTTCCATAATTTTTTTGCGCGATTGATCTTTTTTGTTTATTTACAGCATCGGTTGTCAGGACGGTAGGTTGTGTTTACTGGTTTCTAAGTTTAACACGTCGGTAAGTGATTTACTTACCGTTCAGACGTCGAAAAGTAATAAATAGTATAAAAACAACTTCACCAAAATGCAAAATATATTTTAAACTGATCGAGAAGTATAAAGGTCACTTTTGACATTTCGTTCATTGGTTGGTATAAGCATCTCGAACGTTAAGGGTAATTACAACGTTTGCATGTAGATTCCTCTCGTGAAATTGGACAAAATAATATGAGGTTTAAGGGGTCTAGCACATTTACTTTTCGAAATACAAGGTGTTGAAATTTGGAAAACTTGAATGTTTTAATTCGATAACTTTAAAATGGATGGATAAATTGATTTGACATTTGGCAGGTTGTTTTTAAATGTAAAAGGGCATATTTTGATAGAAATAGTAGTTTGTGCCATATCGCACGAGGACGAAGCTTGAGCACAATGCCGTAGGCGGAGTGCTCAATCGTTCAAGTGCGATATGGACAATCCACACGAGTCGAACAGCATATTTTTTCTACGACTCACTAAAGAAAAAATCTAGAAAATAAAAATTTCTATAAACTGTAATATAACTTCAAATTAAAAATTTAACAATTCAATTTTATGTTTCTACTAATTTTTTTGTGGTAAACGTACAGTTCTTGAATGTCCAATTTGTATAATGCTACGGTTTCCCTTTTCAAATATACGATGCTGTTATAAGTAGATGTTGCCTGTCGGACTCCCTCATGAAGGGTATCGTACCATTATCTATAATAATGAATATTCTGCTAAATATTTCAAACGTCTACCTGTTGTCGTTATTAATATCAAGCAGAATAATTATTTAAAAATAAAATTAACAATAAAAAAAAACTTCTTCACGGGGAATCGAACCCGGGTCTACCGCGTGAGAGTCTGGTTTGCTTACTACTCGACCACCGAGGAATATCCAAATTGTTTATCTATAACGTCAGATGTAATACATAATTTTTGCTTAAAAGGAACTAAAGTTCCTACCGTGTTTCCCGCGACATGTTCTACCTTTTTTTTTAATGTAACTGTAATTTTTTTTATTTCATTTGTACATTTGTTCTGCTAGAATGATTATACATTTAATGAGATAGAATGTCTTGAAGCTGTAAAATGATTACATCTTACATAGGAATAAAATTTTAACCGATAATCCGTTTCTAATTTGTAAATTTCGTGTATACAGCCGTCATGTTAGTATTAATAATATCGTGTCCGTTGTCTATTTAATATTAGATTTTACTAGATAATATTATAGAAAAGACATTCTTATAGAGACAACAATAAAAACCGTTAGAATAATTTCGGTTTCTGTTAAGTTGGCCCACAGTGAATAATTAGGAGTTGGATATTTTTTTTGGCATGTTATAACTATGTAGTAATGAAAGAGAAAGTTTAATTCGAAAATAATTTTTAAATCGTAAGGTTTTGTAATATTCGGACACGCCATCAAACGAAATGCAGTGCCGTAGATTTTTTTTCTTTTATTTTAATTTTATTAAAAGATACCAAACCTTTGGATTTAGTTGATATGCTGATAAAATTTGTGCAAAATCATCAATAAAAAAATTGTTTATCCAACGATGAAGTGTATCAAAAATTCAGCTCCATTTAAACAGATTTTTCCCAGTATATTGATCTTTTATGATACTTCTTTGTAATTAGATAATGTTTCGCGTTTTTTTTTTGGACTTTTTTGCTAAGCAGTGTATATATATTCATACTCCATCTGAAAGTAGACGTTTCATCTAAGAAAACCCTGTTCGTAAATTTTTACATTAATTTTTTAGGTTATGTTATAAGTATTCGGTTTTTTGTTAATATCACCTTGGGAAATTAATTTTTTTAGAAAACTTTATAGTTTTATAACAAATTAATCATCCTGTATGGAGTTACAATGTAAAAAGACATCAAAACAAAACTTGGAAATTGGAAATAATTGATATTACTGTCACCTACATGTCGAAAGCATCACAAAATATAAAAATGAATATATATACATATGTATATTGAAAAATTCTTAGCCTACTATAGAACCAAACAAAATTTCAATGTCAAAATATTTTATTACCCAACATATTCTTCTCTTAATTGGATACATTTATTACAGCAAACCTGCAACGTCTCTAGACCTTTCAAAAAAAATGTTTCTTCTTGCTCTGCAAATCAGACCTCCACAGCTTTTATTACCTCCTCGTTGGAAGAAAATTTACGACCTTTTAAACTTTTTTTCAGTTGAGGAAAGAGATGTTGGTCGGACGGAGCCAAATCTGGTGAATAAGGGGGGTGTTCTAGTAATTCAAACCCTAAATTACGAATTTTTTGCATGGCAGCATGAGATTTGTGTGCAGGGGCGTTGTCCTGCAAAAACAAAACACCTTTGGATAGCTTTTCGCGTCTTTTCTCTTTAATTTTTTCCCTTAAAGTAGTCAGTAATGTCGAATAGTAATCTCCGGTTATTGTTCTACCCTTATCCAAAATATCATGATTACTCCATGGCAATCCCAATAAACTGAAGCAAGAACTTTTCTAGCAGATTTTTGGCCGCAAAACTTCTTAGGTCTTGGAGAGGACGAAGGACATTGATCACCAAGAGTATTAAGCATATCTTCGTAAATCTGCTTACCTCTTAACCCTTTTAAATATAGGTAGGTACTTGATGGAGGATATCTTTTTTCTTTTCTTTTAATTTATTGCGTAACTCCGGTTTACTTTTTTGTACGTCCAACTTCACACTGACACTCAGTGTTGCCAGGTAGGTATTACAAACTCTCATGCGCCAATGTTGACATTAAAATGCGCCACCTATGGTTTCAGATAGCGCTCTATTCTAATTTTTAATCTATGATTATTTTTATCTGGAAGACTGGAAACCGGTAACGTCAAAGAATACACCAGTGTATTGTATTCTGTGGTAACGGTAACAGAAGTCAGAACTACAGAAAAAAATTATAATTGTCAGTTGTCACCTGTCAGTACTGTCTCAACCATAGACACAACAGGCACATGACACTTATGTTATGTCAGCAGCTCTCTTGTCGCCTTCTTTTTTTATTATCTACAGATTGGACCACGTTCTTGGTTTGGAGTCTGGATGGACTCTATAACTTGCTAAACTCTTAGATCAGAGCTAAACTACACGCTTAAGCTCAAATTTTAAAGCGCCACTCTTGGCGCCCTGGCGCATTTACTAAAATTTCAATTGCCATTTCAATTTTAAATGGTCTAGGCTAACTATATATCAATACATTGTGGTAATTATATAAAATAAATAAACTTTCGTTTTTTTTTTAATTTTCGCTTGACAACGAACGCACAATTTTCTATCCGTCACTCTTAAACTTTCTTATCAGTGTGTGTGTATACTCGAATTAAAAGATAACAATGATGGATTCTTTATTTGCCATATCGAGATGTATAATATAAATATATAATGTATGTATATATGTTTAGTTAACGGTTATATTTTATATATATGTATATATATGTGTGTGAGACTTGTTGTGAAAGGAATTAATTAACTTACTACGTGTACAGGGTTGCCAGATAAGCGATATTGACCTAGATCGACCAGTATTTAAAATTGTTACGTAAACTACGGAATGTCCGGTTATATATGTATAAGAGAATTATTTCACCTATGAAATACGCTTAAGACTGTAACTTATTATACGTAGAAAAACCAGTTAGTTTGGTAAGAATTTTTACGTTTCCAATTAGTCGATGTCCTTCTCCGATATTCAAAAATGTGGAACTTTGCTAAATAAACTTAGCTTTATGTTCACTGTTTTACGATATTTTCGATATCAAACTAATGAAAAACTGTCGAAAAGCTTGCACACTACTGAGTGTTGTAGACTGGTTGTGCATTTGCTCGAATATGCTTAACTTATTGTCGTCATTATAAAACAATAATAATTAGCGACTGTTGCATCTGATTTTTGAAATAACACCCTACTTCCATTCCAGAAGCTTCGTGTCTTCTATATAGGCCACCAGTTTATCTAGAGGGATCTTCAGTAGTTGTGATGGTTGAGTTATTTCCACTCCAAACTGCTTTCCGCCTGAGTCCTTGTGAGTTCTCACAAAAGCAGAATAAGTGAGTAGGTGTTTCACCGTATTTTCTGCACAAAGGTTTACTAACTTTGCCCATCCTCTGCAGATGCTTCCTCAGAGTACAGTGTCCAGTCACCAGATCGGTAACTGTCTTCAAATGTCTCTTCCTCAGTTTCAACAGCCTGGACAAAGATTACAGAATAAAAATATAAGATGTTTCACTCCAGGGCGGTTTGATTCAAGTAGCTGTCCCAAACGGACGCCGCTCTCATAAATTATGTTTACGACTCGGTTTTGTTGTCAATAACGAGCCGGTAGATACCAGATAAGTTCGAAAAGCTTATTTTATTTTAAGCTATACAGGGGTAATTTGAGATATATATATTTAAATTAATAGGATTCTTTATCACAAAGGTTTATTTTTAAATGTTAATTATTTCGAAAAATGTTCAGGATATGAATTTGAAAAGGTAAGTAGAAAATAAACTTGAATTTTTAAAATGAATCAATTCACAGTTTTTATCCAGCATCTTAGTAATTTTGTGATACTTATTGATAATCTAGCAGATATTTATTTTAAATCTTAAAGTTTGATCTTCAAATAACGCATATTTTTTGGATTGACAAGGTTAAAACAGTAAAAAGAGAAGCAGCTGCAGGATACCTTTATGAAAATTTTTTATAAATGTTGTAAAATACTAAGTTTGGAGTTTGGTTTATGTGTTCAATTTAATCTATTGTCTTTCAAATCTTTCAATATACATTTGAGAGTAAAATATATACGGACTCTGGTTTAGAGACTGGCTAATATTTGAAAGGAAATTGATTACATGGATGATGAAAAGAAAATTTAGTAAATTCGTTCAAAAGAAACTGACCAATTCCAATTTGGTTAGCTATAGAATTGAATTTTTGTGTTTTCTTGCTTAATGTACTTGTTTATATAAATATCCTTATTATAAAAATAAATCCGTAATTTTGTATTAGCAAATATTACATAATATTTAGTGTTTAAGCTTTGCTATTAAAGAGAAAAATATCAATATGACTTTTTGCTCATTTCAACAATTAATTAATACATTTAAAAAATCTATACAACAAATATAAAACACGAACAACCAATTATAAACACCGTTCTAAAATAACAGCGCTCGACGGGCGACGTCCCGTATAATATGCCAAATTAAATGCAAGTAAGGACGTAGCGACGTACTGTACCATCCAAGTCACTAGACAGTACCAGCGGCATCGCTGCTTTACGCGATAAATTCGAACGAGTGAAACATCTTATATTTTTATTCTGTAATCTTTGGCCTGGAAGAGAGTTAGTTTCTTGTCTAACTTATTCAGTAGACTCTTAGTATGGAGGTGTGCTTGTGTCAGCCTATATTTCAATTGGTGTTCCTTGAACAATATCAGAAAACTTTAGTTTCATTATACTATAATTGCCCCCCTTTCCACAATCGGAAGGGAAAAAATTGTTGAATCATATGTTGAAACCTCAACGACGAATTCCTCTACTAAGACAATGCAAAATAATTAAGTTTTTAAAGCAAGAAAACTGAAAAAAAAATATACGTTTGCTATTTAAAATTCTGGCGAATGCGCCAGAATTTTCATATGCAGATCGCGAAAAGTCTATTCGATCCATACGATTTACACAAGAACAAGGAAAATATGAGCAAAACTACTGGAAAGAGAGCGTTGGGCGTGTTTTCAGTACCAGCTACCAATCTGATATGAAAGCAGCGTTGCCGGTTTAAAATTTTTGGTACTTTCTAAGGAATAATTATCTCATTTTGCATTTAACTTTTAATACGGGATAATGCCGTAATTCGAGATTGGTCATATTATCGACTTTTGAAAAATAAGTGAGATCAACACAGATAAGAATAAAATAATATAGTTTAAGAAAATAAATGGACAAATTACAATCTGCAATAAATAAATTCTATACACTGCTTTCGATTTAACAATTATTGGTATTTAACATTGTTGCCGACAAAAATTGGGAATAACTTTTACAGATAAATACATTTGGCAACAGCTGACTGCGCACAATTATTCTTCTCTCTCTCTTTCAAGTGTTTTCCTCGTATTTTCCTTATCGTACTTGTGTAAATCGCAAGGCTCGAAAGGACTTTTCGCAATCTTTATGTTAATTATTCAACCTCAATCAACTACAGACTATAGTGTCAAATATAACGTAACAATTTCGAACCTTTACATATTTTTTATTAAAAAAATACATTGAATAAATAAATAAATGAACAACAAACAATAGGTAACCCGTGGGATTTTTATGTACATTCTTAATCAGTTTATGAATCATATCCATGACTTTTCCGTTTATAGTTACAACTTAATAGAGTGAATAATTATTAAATTTACCTAGACAGTCTGGGACAATAAATAACTGTATATATTTTTAATGTAATATGGATAATTGCCGTTTAAATAATTTACGCTATGTTTACAATTTAATGAATAAAATTGTTGACTGATAGTTTGATCTCAGTACAATTCCAATGCGATAAGAAAGCTATCCCCATTATCGTATGTGTTTCCACGTATTTCTTTTTTTTGTTGGTGAAATTTTGTTTGTGTATCCGACAATTAACTTAGAATCTTTGTTTTTGTACGTTCAATAATAATTTAATTAGCAACAAAGTTTAAAGCCGATTTCTGTTCACGTTTAGAACATACCATCGAGTCTGACGTATTTGCTACGTCACATATACGTCATCTACATGAGGTCAAACGGTAAATGACGTTCAGCTGTTGAATCTAGGTCGCTGAAAACGTATGGCAGATTAAAGAGATCCCATTCTGAGTTTAATTAAACGAGCAGATGGAACGAATTGAATTTTCACTGTTGAAATTCCAAAAAGTAATGATAAAAATCAAAACCGTAATTTTGTTAAAAGCAATAGTTATTCGAAAGTCAATTAAAGGCAATGAGCGGTGGATAATTCTTTTGAAGTCACGGCAATCAATCATCACATTGTGTTGTATATCAACAGACGGCTTGGAAGTTACAAACATAGGAAATGTAAGTGAATTATGACGTTAGCTATTTTCTCTCGATTATTTTTAAAAACATGCATAAATTTAAAAAATGTGTGACTTCACATCATGAGGGGGGGTTATAAAAATGTGACAACCTGTGACAAGGACGGGGGGAGGGGTTCAAAAGTCCTAAAATTCGTACTTTATAGATGGCCCCTATGTTCTAGTGTAGCATTGAATCTTCTACACTTCGGAGCACTTATTCTATCAGCTTCCAAGTGAAACTATCTGTCACGATTCGTGTTCTTATTTCTTCATTTTTATCCCCCTTGAATTATTATTCATTATCCCCTAAGTGACGACTATGTCGATGGTGTGAACCCACCTGAAGCTGCAGTCGTATTCACGAACTCGTTGTCAAAATCAGCGCCATATTAGGCAATTCAGATCACGTGACCTAATATGGCCGTGCAGGGCAAACAATTTAAACAGATAGGTTAGTTTTGTATTGTCTATTCAGTCATAAACAGTGCTCAAGACTTTTTAGTCGAATTTATTAGTATATTTTGCTTCAATTTAGTATATTTCATTAGTGTTTAGTATATTGTTCATTTGATTAGTATTTTTAATTTAGAATATATCACTTTTCTTAGTTTTTATAAATATTGTTATTGAACAAAACTGAGCAAAATGCCTGTTACATACAGCCTGATATTTGATTTTTGATTCTGTTAAATCATCTCTATTGATTGCTGCTAACCACATTTCTCTACGCTTCTTACTTAATTCATTCTTGTGCACCAAAAATGTGTTCTTTAAAACAGCTGGGACCTTGAAAAAGCTTACTTGGTCTCGGTTTGAACGGCTCCCAAAACCGACTACAATACAAGTTGTTGGCATTTTGAAGTAGGTGTTTCACTCCTGAAATCCGTAAGCATAAAAGTTAAATACTGCAGGTGACATCTTCCAATTCAAACAAGTGAAATTTTAATGCCAGCAATTTCATAAAAGTTTCACTTTCATTATAATATTGTATATGTTTTAGTCAGTGTGTACTTACCCGTAAATATTATATAATAATTCTTGATAGTCTAAAAACCACTAAAAAAAAATTATGTTCTTTTATAGGTACACAACCAAAAGCTGGTCCTAAATTGATATACCCAGCTTAAAAGTTGTATAAAACTGAACTTTTTATTGTATATTATTAGTATAGAGACACCAAAGCAAAATAAAAGCACCTCTCTCTAAAATAAACACTTACGTATACCAAAATCCACGGTCTACAATGTATTAAATCACATTTGTTTGCCCTGTGTCACCATATTGAATTTTATTTGACAGGTCACTGGATTGCCTAATTGTAAAATTGACATCCGACTTCAAATCAGTAGCGTAGGTTAACACAAAATTATATTCTGTCTGCGCAAGACAGTTGCAAACTTCTAGCGACTCTATGAGTTGCCAAAAATATCGAATGTTACAAATGGCCTTGTTTATTTGAACACCTGCATGACGTCAAATAAAATGCCGCGTTGGAAATAAAAAGAGCGTTAACATATATTTTCAAACATCTAAATTTCCTCTCAGTGCAATCAATATGTTTGCACTTTAATAAGAATTTAGTACGGATTATCTCCGAACGAACTATATTATATCAATGGAAACAAAACCGCTTGAAGAAAGGATATAAAACTGTTTAAAAAGGGAAAACATAATGGAACTCTCGGTGTGTGTGCAGTTTATATACAAACAACTCTCATATTGATGTCCTCGACATTTTATGACGTTCTATTTTTACAAGTTTCTTTACATTTCTCTTTTCCGCTGCCTTTATTTTTATGTGTATAAATCGAAAACGGGGATAGTGGAGAGTGGATTTTGTGTATTGCAAGACTCTCAGCTGTCTCGAACCACGCCAGAGAGTTTGTTCCCGACCTACCACAAAATTATGTGGAAAAGCCGATTCGTGTAGGCGTATGCCAAGGACTCGGCGTTGCCAAAGTTTTCATTCATAAAAATATTAAATATATCCTTGAGTGAGAGTGCAGCATATGTGTTTCGTCTTTATTCTGGACGAGACAAAAAAATATTTTATGTCGGGAAATTTCAGTTTTTTTATTTTATATTTAAATACATATTTAATTCAATCAATAAGCGTCATGAAATACAGAATAATATGCAATTTTTAGCGTATTAATTTTCCATTTTTGACTTGACAGCTAGTTGACAGCTGTCAAGTGTCTGGATTGAATATTTGATATGAAAATCGTACTAATCGACTCAAAATCCATGAGAATATGTACTTCTTTCAGCTTATTTATTTTCCATTTGTCAAAGTTGACAATTTAGCATTAACGTTATGTGAAAAAGATCATTTTTTGACAGTAACTTGACTTATTTAAAAGTTCTGAATAATTGCATATATGATTTTTTAAGCAAAAAACAGGTTTTTCGTAAAATTTTAAAAATCACTCAAAAATTAGGGAGGTTTTTGGGAAAAAATCGAAATTTTCCATGCCCAATATCTCGGAATGAGTGCATCTCATGAAAACCTGAAAGAAAACACCTGTTGTTTTTTCATACTCTTGCTTTCTAATCTCTTTGCTGCATTTTTGGTTCATTTGTTACAAAATGTAATAACATAATTTTAAAATATCTCAATTGCCAAAAAAAGAACTAACCAGACCAAACCTAACCAAACTACACCCAAGCTTAATCCCTTCAGAGATGGGATGGAATCAAAGGATGCAGTCTTGCCAGGATCACCCTGGGCGACACTGGGAAGCTGGCGCCGAAGAAGTATTTGGCGATTACCAGGAAAAACCTACGTTAAACAGTAGGCCTAAGTGGCCTAAGTGCTGTGAGCCTAAACTCACCCTTCCTACTCTACATATACAGAACATAATTTTAATCTGGACCCGACATAATGTCCTCAATTTCCAAACAAATCTTGTTAATCTGACAACATCGCGGGTATGCTATAAACGTCGATTGTTAAATACGCGATGCGCACGCGTGAGCTGCCTGTTGCGTGACAACGCTTGACGTCGAGACGCCTACTTAAAGCCGTGTGTCTCGACTCTTTCATCGTCGTCGACCCGGCCGGGTATTGATTGACTCTTCTAACGGCGACGACTCCGAACGTCCTTTCCATTTTTCACCGGGTGTTTTTTTTTTTATTATACAATGTGGACCAGCCAAATAAAATAATTTTTTTTATTTATTGTTAATTTTTGTAGTAAAACTGAAAACATTATTCCCGAATCCATAGTTGGAGTTGAAGAATCCAGTTGCATTTAAGATATGAAAGTTGGTATTGACGACTGTCACATGATACACCCTGTATAATTTTTTTTTTGAAAAAAATGCGCATTTAAAATTACGTGTTCAAGCATTTTTCCCAACAGGCTCGTTATCCAATTTATTCCATTCGGCTGTTCTACACTGTATGATATTAGACGGCAATAAAATACACAGGGTGTGCACTAATAAACTCTCGATAACTACCGATTAAATATTATTGTTTATTTTTGGGTTAATTTTTCGTTAAATTTAAACAATTCCTGGATGTTGAAAATGTTTGGCAGCTTACCGGAAACAGGACCAAACATTCCTTCTTCAATATCTCTAACCATATTGTTATTTTTTGCGATTTTTTATTGCAAATTTTTCTTGAATGATCTTCAAATAAATAAATCTCAATGTACATAATGGAAGGAGCACAATAGGTAAATAAATGTAGGTAAAGTTGATAATTTACAACTTAACACTTTTGTATTTACCGCATTCCACTAAAGACATAAAAAAAATTAAACAATGCACACAGTAGGTATAGCATATAATTGAATATTTATTGCGTAATATTTTTCACAATATCTCTCTTTTGTTTTAAAAGATTGAGGTTAATGGGTCGATCGATCATTTTAAACAATTAACATTGATAGTTAATGATAATCGGTATTTCCAATGTTTTTTTTTGTAAATTCAATTTCACGTTTTTGATTGAAAATTTAAAATGCAAATTTACACGTATTTTATTTAATTAAGAATAGAAATCGATGTTTTTGGCATATGTTTTTATACAGAGTGTTATTATCAATACAAAATCTTATTAGTTTTTTCCAGGTAACTGTAAAATAAGTCCAAAATTTTTCTGAGAGATAAATTATAGGAAATCGAATTTTTTACAAATAATGTCTTATGAAATTTTCTCGAAAAGTTGATGGTTGCGTCGGAAAATAAGAAAAATGTAAAAATTTAAAATCAATCTAACTTTAGGGTTAAATAACTTTTGAAAAAATAAGGATATCGAAAAACCGTAGGAGATATTTTTTGTAAAGCGTTAATTTTTCTACAAATATAGTCTTATAAAATTTTCTCAAAAATTTGATGGTTGCGTCGGAAAATAAGAAAAATGTAAAAATTTAAAATCAATCCAACTTTATGGATAAATAACTTTTGAAAAAATAAGGATATCAAAAAACCGTAAGAGACATTTTTTGTAAAGCGTTAAATGTTCTACAAATATAGTCTTATAAAATTTTCTCAAAAAGTTGATGGTTGCGTCGGAAAATAAGAAAAATGTAAAAATTCAAAATCAAATCAACTTTAGGGTTGAATAACTTTTGAAAAAATTAAGATATCAAAAAACCGTAAGAGACATTTTTTATAAAGCGTTAAATTTTTTACAAATATAGTCTTATAAAATTTTCTCAAAAAGTTGATGGTTGCGTCGGAAAATAGGAAAAGTGTAAAAATTTAACATCAATCCAACTTTAGGGTTAAATAACTTTAGAAAAAATAAGGATATCAAAAAACCGTAGGAGACATTTTTTGTAAAGCGTTTAATTTTCTACAAATACAGTCTTATAAAATTTTCTCAAAAAGTTGATGGTTGCGTCGGAAAATAAGAAAAATGTAAAAATTTAAAATCAATCCAACTTTGGGGTTAAATAACTTTTGAAAAAATAAGGATATCGAAAAACCGTAAGAGATATTTTTTGTAAAGCGTTAAATTTTCTACAAATACAGTCATATAATATTTTCTCAAAAAGTTGATGGTTTCGTCGGAAAATAAGAAAAATGTAAAAATTTAAAATCAAATCAACTTTAGGGTTAAATAACTTTTGAAAAAATAAGAATATCAAAAAACCGCAAGAGACCTTTTTTGTGGAACGTTAAATTTCCTACAAGAATCTGTTTTGATCATTTTAAAATATCATCTCTAACGTGAGCTACAAAATTCCAAAATCTAAGAGAACGTCGTTCCCACGTTATTTAAATGGAAAATTGAAATTCATGATGCAGCACCTCTTGAAATTAATATTAAGAACACTTAACTTCCATGAGATTTTTTTTTCGAGTAATTTAAGTACAATTTTTGTGCTATTTTCATTTATATATTCATTTTCTAAAATTTTCTAGTAATTTTATTCAAAAGTTTTTTGTCTTTATTTTTAAATTTAATAATTTTCAACTTATTTTAAATAAATTTTAAACAATTTATGATACTCTACGTCCTCTCTTTTTAATTCGACGTTTAAATTCCCATTAATTTCGTATTTATTTTTATTTTGTGCTAGTTAGGTCAATAACTAAGGGTCAAGAATTCACAGATATATATTTATACACGTTTCGGAATTATTTTTAAACAAGATAGAATCCAAGGTTTCAGTATCCGGGTGCTGAAAGTGAGACTGGAAATGCATTCATTTATCTTGTTCGCAACACAGTGGCGTACTCATAAATAAAAAAATTAGTCAATAATTATAAATATTTTTGGAATTTTTTTATTTTTAGGTACTTGATGGTAATTTTTGTTTCAGGCTTGGCCCATGCGATTTGCAAGACCCGGTTTGGGGTAAGATGAGCTCATTGACGGCCGGTGTCAATAAGAAAAGAAAAAAATCGGAGACTAAACCCCAAGCGCAAATGTAAGTACCTACTTTCTTTTTACAATATAAATTTTGAATTTCCTGTTATGATCTAAATCCTAGACAATATTCTAAATCGTAATGAGGACAATTGCGGTTGACCTCCTTGTTTAAGGATTATTGCCATTCAGTTGATTACAAAATTCGTTCTTATTGTTATGATTGTCATGTAAGGAAACCACAAAATACATGCATTTTCCCGAGCATTTTCCATTCTGCGCATTGTTTTCGGTCTTTTGTCACTCACATGCATGTAAAATGTTTTGAAAAAGTGTATAGAAAGGTATCTAATGCTGTATGGAACTTGTGGATTGTTCTCGAAGTTCTCGAAACCAATGCCAATGAAAAAGGACTGAGTAGAATTGAATTTTTAAATGACCTTGACCTCTATTTACCCTACAAAATCTCATGAATAAGGATCTTTGTGCATTTTTCTTCCTTTATATTGCAAATCTAGAACGAAATCTTTATTTTAATGTATTTTATCTTTTCAAATTTAAATAGCAATTATTTTAACCTCCAACTCTAGCAAGCAAGATACAAATCTTGTAATCGACACACTATTATTATGTATACAAAACCTTACACAATAGTTAACAATTCGACAATTCAAATTTTAAACTTACGAAAATAAGTAAAAGACTTCTTATCTCTTACATAATGTTTTTTTACTTGCATGCATGATAAATACAATATTTTATCATGCTTTGTGTGACGTTATTATTGCAAAATAAAATCACAATAGTTTTTTGTTATTTCATAAAATGTCTCTAAGTGGATAGTGATTTTTCTGTGAGAGTGGCTATATCTTTTTAACCACTCGGTATAGGATAGCAAAACCCTATATTTTCCGAAGGCTTAAAACGTGATCTATTTAGTTTCTTACAACAACTATGCCAAGCCAAGATCATTAGTTTGAAATTTAGAGAGAAATGCAGATGTTTTAAAATCGATTTAGCCTACAATTTAAGAAAATTGTAAATTGCACGAAAAGTATAATACCTAGATATAGGACACCCTCATACCATTCGAAAGAGGACATTTTTTTTAATAGGATGAATTATTGAAATACAGGGTGTTCCATTTAAAATAAGCCTGATACTGCACATTGAATAATCTAATAATGAAACTGAAAATTCTGAACACCCTGTAAAGAATAATTTAGTACTCAATCGTGGAATACATTTAACGAATATCCAACTATTTAGATGTAAGAGAAAATTTCCAAGAATTTGTTATACCAATGAGTTATTAATTTTTTTCGAAATGTTCACATTTTTAAAAAAGTCAGCATAACTCGGAACCCTCTGTATTTAGGTATAGGTAACCATTATGAAGAAGTATTATATTTTTTAGGGGCAATCAGAAAATGCAACAAAATATAGGGTGTTCCTTAAGAAAAAATATATCTTTGTTACGCCACTATTTTCAAATTAGTTTAAGGGGCATCTACTAAATTCGACCTTGCACAATTATGCTTTGTATATTTTTTTGTTTCCCTACGTCCTCACGTTTAAGTTCACATAACGAACATTTTATTAGAAATATGAAAGCTCCGCAACATGTAGGTAGCCAAGCGGTCCAAGCGGATTTTGGTTCACGTGCTACTCTATAAGCTTCGTCAGTACTGAACTGGGAGACCGCCGAGACCGGCGAGCGTTGTATCAACAATGGAACGGCACGCGACTACCGAAGCAGAGAGACAATGTCAGTCATAGAAGGATAGAAAAGCGAGAGATGGATTTTCATCCGATATTTTAGTGGTAGCAACCGAATTTCAATAAGGAATTGTACGGTCATAAGTAATTTGAGGATTCTGAGATTTTTATATAGTATTCATAAAGCTTCAAATTAGACTTCTTATCAATTATTTTTTCCATTTAACCCATATTTAATTCTTTACAAGGGCTCAAACTTTGCTTAATACGTGTAATTACCTCATGATTCGCATTTTTTTCAACAAAATTTGGTTAGCACTTCAAAGTTTTTATTCGATGAGAACTCTAAGTTCAACATTAATCTACATGATATATTTTTTTCTTAATTTTCAATACATCCATTACTTCAAAATTCTTTGCCAAAAATACCAGCCAAGGCAGGGGTAGTAAGTTGACTAACTTTTTTGGTAATTCTTACTTACATCCGTCAAAATAATGTCAAGATGCGTTCTTTACAATACAGGGAGGAGAAAATCTTTCTGAGTAGTTCTGATTTTGTCCATCTGGCGCTACGACTTGAGATTTCAGTCGCCTATAGTAAACGAAGATTTTGCTTTCGCGTAATTTTTATCACTGATTGCAATGGTCAACTATTCAATGATGGCTTCTGATAGCGGTTGGAACAAACCTAGCATTAGAAAGTATGTGACCTTGAAAAATATACAGCTATCTTTTGGTTAAATCGTAAACGCAACTAATATTTAAAGACTCTTAATTTAATCACCACAGAAAAATATTATTTCCGCATTAAAATGATGTTGGTTAATTAATTTAAAAAAAAACGAACGTTTAATAATTTGTGACTGTGGAAATGTAAAGTCTTGTGTTCGTCCAAGTACACTTGGACGAGAGAAAACCGAGATGAGAGAGATCTTGACTTGATTCTCGGAAACTATTCACGTTGTTACATCTTTGTAAATGTCGGCGTCAGCAAAAAAAATATAAAGAATAGCGATACGAAAGAGTGGCATTTTTTACAGAAAATCTCTTCATAGAACACAGCGAGTTTGAAATAAGCTAAAATTGCAATATGATATTTTTCTTTCCAGACACTTGCTTATCTATTTTATATAAAAAGTCGACTTCGCTATGTAGATTACAAGTAAAACCATTCACTAGCAGTTTTGTCATTATAACCTTTGAGCTCAGATCCGTAATAACTTGATTCAGTTGAAAAATATATAGTGTGACTCATTTCAAATATATTTCAATTAATTAATAATAAATTTGGTTTAGAGTCCGGGCAATGTCATGTATCAAAATCGTATTTAATAGATTTCCTAGCGTTTTGAAATCAACAAAACTGAAAAAAGCTCGAAACAAATGGTCAGTACTATGACCTACTAACCCCAAATATTAGACGACTCAAACGCAAAGCCTTATTCACTGAGCTTATATGATTGGTCGGCTCAAGGTCGATAGGCGTGTTGGGGCTAGTACGTCATACTGCATTACACAATTGAAGGCAGGCTATACCAATAGGTTGTAAATAAATTTATGTTTGAAATTGAAATTATTCAATCTAATAAATTACTCATATTATAAAACAAATAAAATAAGGATATAGTAGTTTTAAGGCATGAATATTCGTGGGGTGGACCCATTGACATTTGATGAGCTTCAAATTTCGGTTGTAAAAAGGTCGGCAAAGGAACTATTTTTGCTTATCTTGATATACAGATTGCGAAAAACACTGAGAGAGAAAAACATTGAGAAAAACACTTGAAAGAGAGAGAGAAGAATAATTGTGCGCAGTCAGCTGTTGACAAATGTATTTATCTGTGAAAGTGTTTCTTTTTCATAGGTAAATTGCGTACAAGTCTAGGTAAATGGCAAAAAACTTTCTACCGTTTCCACGAATTTTAAAAGTTACCAGAGATTCAAAGGATTATCTCCTAATGACTTTACGATAACAATTTGAGGCGTAGGTACATAGATCAGTTTAGTTTTCGCATTTACACTTCGATCAACCGGGTTTGGGCCTGGGTTTTCTTGTTTTTTTTAGTTTTCTATTTCTTATTTTTTGATATTTTTATGGACTAAGGATACAATTTGACCGCTGTGCGCAATTTACCTATACAGAGACTTAATCCCCTGGCTGCAACTACCTGACGAACCCTTGCCAAATTTGGGAAATTTCTTGACCACTGTGCGCAATTTACCTACGCCCACAGTCGAGTTACAATGCAAGGGCGGGTCTGGTTATAGTTTAGAGTGAATTAAGAGAAATGGTCTTCACATATTATATGAAAAAACAAAGGATGTATGATATAAATACAAAAAATAGATCCTTTTTAAGGTAATTTTAAATAGTGCGCCACTGGCGAACTCTTCTACAACAGCTATTGGCCATATGATTTATTGCAATTGGCCCATTAATTAATTTTAGGATTGCTGGCAAAATTGAAGACGATATATTTTGAGGCAAACTATACAAATATTTTCAGTATTGCCTTGGTTCTACCTACCTAAATTTTAAAATTATTATGATGTGAATAATATTGCAATCGTCAGCTTTACCAAAATGATTATTTACTCTTGTAAAATTGTTATTTACGTATTAACAGCACGTTGTTTTTGCGAAATGAAATTAACCGAGTGTAATGTATTGCGACACCACGTGGGCCCTCGTATCACAATAGTTTACATTTACCATAATAACTAGAATAAATATTCGAACGGAAACGTGCCTATTCTGCATTTTTATCATTCGAACTACAGCCAACTGTCATGAATGTGATATTAAAAAAACACACACACAGTACACACCAGTTTAGTTTTCGCTATCTGCCCGAAAAGAAAACGTGATTCCGTAAGTACGTGACGTTATACAAATATTCGAGACTCTTTTTTTACGTTTTTGGATTTTTTCTAGTGTTACTAGTGTGTGCTACTTCAAAATTGGAACATGTCTTTACATCAAAACGTGTCAGTATCTAATAATATATTTATTTGGAATATCTCGTGCATTTTCAACTGATTCTAGTAATTATTTAGTCCGGTAAATGAAGGAACAAAGCTCCTGAAAAGTCCCTGAAGACTTCACTTTGGGCTCAACTTAACGCGATTGAGTTTACGGAAGGGGAGGAAAATGGCCCCCTAAATCCTGGAAAACGGGTTTCTCGTTAATATTTGGCTGGATATGCGAGAATTAGAGAATTTTTCTTCAGATAAAAATTGGTTTCAATCATTTTTTTCGAAAATTCGATAGTTATCGAGATAATGAGACCTAAAAGTCTCTTCATTTCAGCTGCTACTCTGCCTGTAGGAATTCTGCTGTCTATACTTGTAAGCGGGCGGACGAATTGTTCCATAACCAAAGATTACAGAATAATAATATAAGATGTTTCACTC